>SZWC01000449.1:174390-208985 GCA_023375785.1 Penium margaritaceum
TAGTGGCACGGTGTGGCTAATGTGCACACCAAACAATCAAACTAGGCATATGTCACTGATCATGACCAGAGAATTTCAATATGGGTGGTCAACGTTGACCAACCATAACACGAGTCACAAACGGTCAGGAGAGGAAACAACGCTATGAGAATATCGGTTCTCAACTACCAAGTACAATGGCGTTCTGTCAGTAGTAGCGCTGTGTGGCTACAATGCACAATGACCGACCAAAGTAGGCATGTTTACTGCCTTTGACCAAAGAATTCCGCTGTGTGTCGTCCATGTTGACAAATCATAATACGAGTCACAAATGGTCAAAGAGGGAAACAATGGTTTGGGAACACCACGTATCACGTAGAAAGCACAAGGGGCTTCAATACATTGTGGCAGGGTGTGGGGACCATGCACGATGACCAACCAAAGTGGGCATATGTCACTGACCATGACCAAACAATGTCACTAAGTGTGGTAAACTTTGACAACTCACAACACGAGTCACAGATGGTCAGCATGGAAGGTAATGGTTTGTGAATACTAGTTTTCTACTAGCAAGTACAAATACCTTCAATATGTAGTGGCACAATGTGGCTTCAATGCACAGTGACCACCCATAGTATGCACATGTCACTGACCATGACAAAAGAATTTCTCTTCACGTGGTCAACGTTGAAAACGCAGAATACGAGTCACAAATGGTCAGAGGGGAAAACAATGGATTAAGAACACTCGTTATCAACTAGGAAGTACAAATACCTTCAACAAGCAGTGGCACGGTATGGCTAGCGTGCACAGTGACCAACCAAAGGAAGCATACGTCACTGACTACGACCGAATAAGTCCACAATGTGTGGTCAACATTGACAACTCATAACACGAGTCACAAATGGTCAGAGGGAGAGAAAATGGTTTGGGAAGCCTATGTATTGACTAGAAAGGACAAAGAACTTCAATACGTTGTGGTACGGCGTGGCTAATATGCACGCCAAACAACCAAACTAGGCATATGTCACTGATCATGACCACGTAATTTGAATATGGCTGGTCAACGTTGACCAACCATAACACGAGTCACAAACGGTCAGGACAAGAAACAATGCTATGCGAATATCGGTTCTCAGCTACCAAGTACAATGACCTTCATTCAGTAGTTACACGGTGCGGCTACCATGTACAATGACCGACCAAAGTAGGCATATGTACTGCCTTTGACCAAAGAAATATGCTGTGTGTGGTCAACATTGACATCTCATAATACGAGTCACAAATGGTCAGAGGGGGAAACAATGGTTTGGGAACACCAAGTATCACATAGCAAGCACAAGGGACTTCAATACGTTGTGGCACGGTGTGGAGACCATGCACAATGACCAACCAAAGTAGGCACATGTCACTGATCATGACCAAATAATGTCACTAAGTGTGGTAAACTTTAACAACTCACAACACGAGTAAAAAATAGTCAGGGTGGAAGGTAATGGTTTGTGAATACTAGTTATCTACTAGCAAGTACAAACAACTTCAAAATGTAGTGGCACAATGTGGCCTCAATGCACAGTGACCAACCAAAGTATGCATATGTCACTAACCATGACGAACAAATTTCACTTATGTGGTCAATGTTGAAAACGCATAACACGAGTCACAAATGGTCAGAGGGGAAAACAATGGATTGGGGACACTAGTTATCAACTAGCAAGTACAACAACCTTCAACAAGCAGTGGCACAGTATGGCTAGCGTGCACAGTGACACACAAAAGGGTGCATACGTCATTGACTACGACGGAATAAGTCCACTATGTGTGGTCATCATTGACAGCTCATAACACGAGTCACAAAGGGTCAGAGGGAGATACAGTGGTTTAGGAAGCATATGTATTGACTAGAAGGGACAAAGAACTTCAATACGTAGTGGCACGGTGTGGCTAATATGCACACCAAACAACCAAAATAGGCATATGTCACTGATCATGACCACAGAATTTCAATATGGGTGGTCAACGTTGACCAGCGATAACACGAGTCACAAACGGGTAGGACACGAAACAATGCTATGGGAACATCGGTTCTCAACTACCAAGTACAACAACCTTCAGTCAGTAGTAGCACTGTGTGGCTACCATGCACAATGACCGACCAAAGTAGGCATATGTATTGCCTTTGACCAAATAAATCCACTGTGTGTGGTCAACGTTGACAACTCATCATACTAGTCACAAATGGCCAGAGGGGGAAACAATGGTTTCGGAACACCAATTACCACAGAGCAAGCACAGGGGGCTTCAATACGTTGTGGCACGGTGTGGAGACCATGCACGATGACCAACCAAAGTAGGCATATGTCACTAACCATGACCAAGTAATGTCACTAAGTGTGGTAAACTTTGACAACTCACAACACGAGTCACAAATGGTCAGGGTGGAAGGTAATGGCTTGTGAATACTAGTTATCTACTAGCAAGTACAAATACCTTCAATGTATAATGGCACAATGTGGCTTCAATGCATAGTGACCAACCAAAGTATGCATATGTCACTAACCATGAAGAACAAATTTCACGTCATGTGGTCAACGTTGAAAACGCATAACACGAGTCACAGATGGTCACAGGGGAAAACAATGGATTGGGAAGCCTGTGTATTGGCTAGAAAGGACAAAGAACGTCAATACGTAGTGGCACGGTGTGACTAATGTGCACACCAAACAATCAAACTAGGCATATGTCACTGATCATGACCAGATAATTTCAATACGTGTGGTCAACGTTGACCAACCATAACACGAGTCATAAACGGTCAGGAGAGGAAACAATGCTATGAGAATATTAGTTCTCAACTACCAAGTACAATGACCTTCAGTCAGTATGGCTAGCGTGCACAGTGACTAACCAAAGGATGCATACGTCACTGACTACGACCGAACTAAGTCCACTATGTGTGGTCAACATTGACAACTCATAACACGAGTCACAAATGGTGAGAGGGAGAAAAAATGGTCTGGGAAGCATATGTAGTGACTAGAAAGGACAAAGAACTTCAATACGTAGTGGCTCGGTGTGGCTAATAGGCACACCAAACAACCAAACTAGGCATATGTCACTGATCATTACCACATGATTTCAATATGGGTGGTCAACGTTGACCAACCATAACACGAGTCACAAACGGTCAGGACAGGAAACAGTGCTATGGGAATATCGGTTCTCAACTACCAAGTACAACGACCGTCATTTAGTAGAAGCACGGTGTGGCTACCATGTACAATGACCGACCAAAGTAGGCATATGTACTGCCTTTGACCAAAGAACTCCGCTGTGTGTGGTCAACGTTGACAACTCATAATACGAGCCACAAATGGTCAGAAAGGGAAACAATGGTTTGGGAACACCAAGTATCACATAGCAAGCACAAGGGACTTCAATACGTTGTGGCATGGTGTGGAGACCATTCACAATGGCCAACCAAAGTAGGCATATGTCACTGACCATGACCAAATAATGTCACTATGTGTGGTAAACTTTAACAACTCACAACACGAGTCACAAATGGTCATGGTGGAAGGTAATGGTTTGTGAATACTAGTTATCTACTAGCAAGTACAGATCACTTCAAAATGTAGTGGCACAATGTGGCCTCAATGCACAGTGACCAACCAAAGTATGCATATGTCACTAACCATGACGAACAAATTTCACGTATGTGGTCAATGTTGAAAACGCATAACACGAGTCACAAATGGTCAGAGGGGAAAACAATGGATTGGGGACACTAGTTATCAAATAGGAAGTACAAAGACCTTCAACAAGCAGTGACACGGTATGGTTAGGGTGCATAGTGACCAACGAAAGGATGCATACGTCACTAACTACGACCGAATAAGTCCACTATGTGTGGTCAACATTGACAGCTCATAACACGAGTCACAAACGGTCAGAGGGAGATGCAATGGTTTGGGAAGCCTATGTATTGACTAGAAAGGACAAAGAACTTCAATACGTTGTGGCACGGTGTGGCTAATATGCACACCAAACAACCAAAAAAGGCATATGTCACTGATCATGACCACACAATTTCAATATGGGTGGTCAACGTTGACCATCCATAACACGAGTCACAAACAGGCAGGACAGGAAACAATGCTATGTGAACATCGGTTCTCAACTACCAAGTACAACGACCTTCAGTCAGTAGTAGCATGGTGTGGCTACCATGCGAAATGACCGACGAAAGTAGGCATACGTACTGCCTTTGACCAAAGAAATCCGCTGTGTGTGGTCAACGTTGACAACTCATAATACTAGTCACAAATTGCCAGAGGGGAAAACAATGGTTTCGGAACACCAAGTATCACATAGCAAGCACAATGGACTTCAATACGTTGTGGCACGGTATGGAGACCATGCACGATGACCATCCGAAGTAGGCATATGTCACTGACCATGACCAAGTAATGTCACTAAGTGTGGTAAACTTTGACAGCTCACAACACGAGTCACAAATGGTGAGGGTAGAAGGTAATGGTTTATGAATACTGGTTGTCTACTAGCAAATACAAATACCTTCCATATGTAGTGGCATAATGTGGCTTCAATGCACAGTGACCAACCAAAGTATGCATATGTCACTAACCATGACGAACAAATTTCACTTCATGAGGTCAACGTTGAAAACGCATAACACGAGTCACAAATGGTCAGAGGGGAGAACAATGGACTGGGAAGCCTATGTATTTGCTAGAAAGGACAAAGAACTTCAATACGTAGTGGCACGGTGTGGCTAATGTGCACACCAAACAATCAAACTAGGCATATGTGCCAGAGTTGTGCCAGAGTTGTGCCAGAGTTGTCCCAGAGTGGTGCCAGAGTTGTGCCAGAGTTGTACCAGAGTTGTGCCAGATTTGTGCAAGAGTTGTGCGAGAGTTGTGCCATATTTGTATTAGAGTTTTGCCAGAATTGTGCCAGAGTTGGGCCAGAGTTGTGCCAGAGTTGTGCTAGAGTTTTGCCAGAGTTCTGCCATAGTTGCGCCAGAGTTGTGCCAGAGTTGTGCCAGAGTTGTGCCAGAGTTGTGTCAGAGTTTTCCCAGAGTTGTGCCAGAGTTGTGCTAGAGTCGTGCCACTGTTGTACCAGAGTTGTGCCAGAGTTGTGCCAGAGTGGTGCCAGAGTTGTGCCAGAGTTGTACCAGAGTTGTGCCAGATTTGTGCAAGAGTTGTGCGAGAGTTGTGCCATATTTGTATTAGAGTTTTGCCAGAATTGTGCCAGAGTTGGGCCAGAGTTGTGCCAGAGTTGTGCTAGAGTTTTGCCAGAGTTCTGCCATAGTTGCGCCAGAGTTGTGCCAGAGTTGTGCCAGAGTTGTGCCAGAGTTGTGTCAGAGTTTTCCCAGAGTTGTGCCAGAGTTGTGCTAGAGTTGTGCCACTGTTGTACCAGAGTTGTGCCAGAGTTGTGCCACAGATGTGCCAGAGTTGGGCAAGAGGTGTGCAAGAATTGTGTCAGAGTTGTGCCAGAGTCGTGCCAGAGTTTTGCCAAAGTTGTACCAATTGTGCCAGAGTTATGGCAAGGTTGTGCCAGAATAGTGCCAGAGTTGTGCCAGAGTTGTCCCAGAGTTTTGCAAAAGTTGTGCTTGTATTGTGCAAAAGTTGTGCCAGAGTTGTTTGAGAGTTATGCCATAGTTGTGCCTGAGTTCAACCAGAGATGTGCCAGAGGTGTGCCAAAGTTGTGCCAGAGTTGTCCAAGAGTTTGGCCAGAGTTGTGTCGGAGTTGAGCCGGAGTTGTGCCAGAGTTGTGCATGAGTTGTGCCAGAGTTGTGCCAGAGTTGTGGCAAATTTTTGCCAGAGGTGTGCCAGAGTTGTGCCGGAGTTGTTGATACCCCCAATTTTTCCACGTTCTTGTTCTTCTCCGCGGATGATCTGACTCTGCGCCGGTCCGCGGAACACACCTTCTACCGCTAGTGCCTACCTCTTAATCGAAGATACATCAACCGTTATCTGCGGGTCACAACCTTGGAGTCTCGGCGCAGATGCCTCACCGGTGAGTAACGCTCCGCGGTCCACTTCTTGCCACACGGAAGTCCACCACCTCGTGGCGTCCGACTCCTCTCCGCCGAAGCCTTGTTCCGCGGACGTGTGCAAGCAAGGGACCGCCGGCAGCTTCCTTCACTGGGACTCTTGGTTCTTCACGCACTTAACTCCTAGATCCGCGGACCACCCTCCGCGGGGAATGTAGAATTGGAGAGCAGGGGGCGAGACACGGGAAATGAGAACAGACAAAGGACTTTCATAAAGCTGATTGCGGGGTACACAGAATGCTCTCGAATGCAAGCAAGTCTGAGTTGCACTTGTTCTACTACCAGTCAGGCCCTTTTCTACTTGGGACTCTGCACAGTGTAGCTACACACTGCGGGTCTCATCCCTCACACTGTCCTACTTCCTCTATTTGGGCTCCTCGCGTTGCGGCTACGCACCGCGGGTCTTGTCCTCTCACACATATTATCTTATACTGGTCACTTTTCTTCATCCGTGACTGGTGTACGCGGTTCTTTGTGTCCTTCCTTGAATCTTCCACCTCTGCGATGTGCTTTTCCCCTCCTAGATTGTCGCTGTCAGTCTTGTGTTCTCATTTGTCGCGCTCCTACTACCGTTCTCATGTCGCTTGATTTTGGTCGGCGCATGTCTTGCACGTCCGATGTTCCAACTTCCTTCTCTTCCTTCCATCACTCGGCTTCTGTTCCCTTTCCACCGCGATCTTTCCCGCCGGGCCATCCTTCCTGCTACCGCCACCGGATTCCACGCCACCCCATGCTCTACCGCAACCTTGGTGCGGGATCCAGCTTTCCACGCGTGTCTCTACGTGCTTGGTCCTCTTGGCAGGGTCTGGTCCGCGGATCTATCAATCCGCAAAGCTGGCCTTCCGCGGGTACAACATTTTTCCGCGGAGCTGCGGTGGATTTTCACCTGACACTGATGCCCCCAACCCCCCTTATTCTCAAGACTCTGTCCCAGAGTCTCGCCCGCGCAACAGGCACGTGAACTTCCCTTGCGATCCTGGCCGCTGCCGGTGTCGGCAGGGACGGCAGTATGTTTCCACCTCCCCGCCCTCTCGTAGGTACTTCGCAGAACATTCCTGATGCACGTACAGCTGGCATCCCTCACATCGAGCTCCTGCGGTGATGTCTCCCGCTCCCAATCTCCTTTTGCAGGTTGAGCAATGTGGGATCCGCTCATATGTCCTGCAGCTGGTGCAGCGGTACACCATGTGCCCCTCCTCACTCCTTCCGACCCCTGTGGCGCACTGCGCATGGGCCCATCCTCCGCAGTGTTCGCAGTGACATGCCATCCCCGTGACGATCCATCCACATCCATCTCCACAGCATCGCAATCCGGAGTTATTCGTTCCCCGTCCTCTTTTCGGGATTGAGGGAGGCATCGGTGACAGGTCCACACCCCTTCCTTACCTCTCTTTGCGCACCTCATGTGACACATCCTCAGGCACATACCACACCCTTTCCCGAACCCCGCCATCCCTTCCTGACAGGCAGCGCATGCAGGCTCTCGGGTTTCCGCGGTAAAGCTGAGGTAGTAGTCTGTCTCCGGGAGCTCGTTCCCCACGCATTGGTGACATTGGCCCTTCCAAGCGGAGTTGCCCGTCACTAGGCATCCGCGGTGGGCGGACCTCATGCAGGCAACGCACTTTCCCTCATCCTGCACCGTCTTAAGACAAGTGAGACATGCCGAGGATTGATCCCTTCCCCCTTCCGCTTCCTCTTCTTCTGACTCTTCCTCTTCCCCGTATTCGTTCATTCGGGGTGCCTTGCAGATTCCTTGCCGCCTTTCAATCTCCTCCCTGCACCTTCTGCACACCGCGACCCCACTTCGCCCTCCGCGCTTGTCACGAGGCGGCACCAGGCAACCAGTACAGATCTGGCGGTGGCATCCACCACAATCCTTTACTTCCACTCCCCATCATTGGCCGCACTGAGCACACCTCCTCTCCTCCATTTCCTTCTGCCTCCTTTCTTCTGCCGCGACACGTCCTTTTGCCTGCCATTGTCTCATCGTAGCCCCAGATACTGTGCGCGGACCTCTCCGTTTCTCACTAGGCCCCTCCTCTTCTTCGTCCTCCTCTTCCTCTGGGTCCCACCTTTCGCGGG
The DNA here is from genome assembly GCA_023375785.1 of Penium margaritaceum. Lineage (NCBI taxonomy): Eukaryota > Viridiplantae > Streptophyta > Zygnematophyceae > Desmidiales > Peniaceae > Penium > Penium margaritaceum. The sequence goes on from SZWC01000449.1 coordinate 182,531, forward strand.
GTGGTGCTCCCTCGGCGCCGGGTCCCGCTCCTTCTTCATCCTGTCGCTTCTTCACAGCTTCCTCCTCAGCCGCCTCTCTCAGGCATCGCAAGCAGGTGCCGTTTATTCCAATGCAAGTCTTAGAGGCCTCGCCGGCGTGTTGATGCGCGCGCTTCCCGCATACCCGGCACACCACTTTTAGTCGTGGCTCAGTGGGAAGATTTTCCCCGCACCACACACATGGGCCAGTGTAGGTAGCCAGGGTCTTGGGACTCATTGGTACCGCGGTCCGCGGTGGCGTTTCCCGGGATGGTGGCTGGGTTTCTCCTGCCGGGGTCTGACGTTCGGACATGCCTGCAGGTTCCCTATTCGTCCGCTCTCGCTGTCCTTTCTGTTCCGGCTGCTACTCCCGCATCGGCTGCTCTTGTCGTGGTTCCCTCCTCACCTCTTCTGCGGCCAGTTTGCGGACATCAGATTCCTCCTCCTCCACCTCCTCAGGTTCTTGACTCCACTCCTGCTCCTGTTGTGATACTCGTTCTTCACAGATGTCTAGGCACTCCTCCGCTCTCCACCCCCGCGAGCCCTTCCGCTATCCCAGGGGCGGTAGACGACTTCCTGTCCCTAGGATGTGCGTTTGCCATGCCAGCGGCAGCAGCACAAACTCCGTGGCCGGGTAGCTGCGGTCGCTGAATCCTTATGGTCCCTCCAACCATACATGCCCTGCTTCAACGCTGGCCACGCGATACACCTCCCGTGGCTCTCCCGCTTCTCGTCCCGCATTGGGGAAGGGGCGAGATACACCAAGTGGCCCTCTTGATGCCCCCAATTTTGCCGCGTCCTTGATTTCCTCCGCGGGTGTCTTTGCACGGCGCTGCTCCGCGAACTAGACACCTTTACGCTAGATTGGCAGCAACCCTGGGCTTGTGAGCAACGCCGCGGATCACACACACCTTCATCGATGCGTGTGACACTCCGCGGTCCGCTTCTTCCCGCACGGGACTCCACCTCTTGGTGGCGTCCAATCCCGTTCCGCGGTACCCACGTTCCGCGGTCGTGTGCAAGCAGTGGGCACCGCCGGCAGTTCACCTTACTCGGGCTTTTGATGTAAACGCAGTCCCACAATCCGCGGACCACAGATCTGGACTCGCACACTGGCACCTCACCGATGTGTATGACACTCCGCGGTTCGCTTCTTCCCACACGGGAGTCCACCACCTCGTGGCGTCCGACTCCATTCCGCGGAACCCGCGTTCCGCGGACGTGTGCAAGCAAGGGACACCGCCGGCAGTTCACCTCACTCGGGCTTTTGGTCCACGCGCAGTCCCACAATCCGCAGACCAGATTCCGAGGTCAATGAGAGACGAGGAGGCAATGGAGGAGACAGAGAGGAGGCAAATGTCTTTGATAAAAGCTGGTAACGCGGAGTACACAGAATGCTGGGGAGGCATGCAAGACTGAGTTGCGCTTGTCCTACTGCTAGTAAGGCCCTTTTCTACTTGGGACTCCGCGCGGCGTGTCTACACGCCGGCGGTCTCATCCCTCTCACATCATCCTTCTTCCTTCTAGTTGGACTCCACGCGGTGCGGTTATGCACCACGGGTCTCGTCCCACACATACACACACTGCCTATCTTCTTTCATCCGCGGCTCGTGCACGCGGTTCTTCGTGTTCTTCGTTGAATCTTCGCCCTTCGCGGTGCGTCTCCCGAAGCTCCTCCGTGATTGATGCTTGGTTATTCCTTGCTGATTGGACGTTCCTCCCTTGATTGCTCAGCCTCTTTTGTTGTCCTGCCTGTGCGCTGTCAGTAGCCGCGGATCCTGCTACGGCTCGCCCCTGTTCCCTTTACACCGCGGATTCACCCACCACCGTTTCCCGCCTTGTCGTAAGTGTTTGATTTGGAGGGACCGCCGCAGGTGTGTTGCATTTCCCTGCAGCGGCTTGGTCTGCGCTTCTCCTGGGTCCCGCGCTACCCCTCGCTCAACCGCTTCCGTGGGAGCCAGCATCCTGCGCGCGGATTGTGAGTGGCCCCAAGTCCCTCTTCCGCGGATGGCCCCTTCCGCGGAGATGCGGCCGAATTATGCTTGACAATAAACACAATCGTCAGAAACACACTGGTCAGAAACACACTAGTTGGAAACGCAGTGGTCAAAAACACACTGGTCATAAGCACAGTCATCTGCAACTCAGTGGTCAGAATAACACTAATAAGAGACACACTGGTCAGAAACACACTAGTCAAAAACACACTGGATTGAAACACACTGGTCAGGAACACACTGGTCAAGAACACAGTGGTCAGAAACGCGGTGGTCGGAAACACACTGGTCAGGTACACACTGATCAGAAACACAGAGGTCAGAAACACTGTGGTCAGAGACACACTGGTCAGAAACACACTGGTAAGAAACACACTGGTCAAAAACACAGTGGTTAGAAACACAATGGTGAGAAACACAGTGGTCAGGAACACACTGGTCAGAAACACACTGGTCAGAAACACATTGGTCAAAAACACAGAGGTCAGAAACATAGTGGTCAGAACACAGTGGTCAGAAACATTGTGGTAAGAAACACACTGGTCAGATACACACAGGTTAGAAACACAATGGTCCGCAACACACTTGTCAGAAACAAACTGGTCAGAAACGCAGTTGTCAGAAACACAGTGTTCAGAAACACGGTGGTCAGATACACACTTGTCAGAAACACAGTAGTCACAAACGCAGTGGTCAGAAACAACCTGGTCACAACACAGAAGTCAGAAACACTGTGGTCTGAAACACACTGGTCAGAAACACACAGGTCAGAAACGCACTGGTCGGAAACACAGTATTCAGAAACACAGTGGTCAGAAACACATTGGTCGGAAACACACTGGTAAGAAACACAGTGGTCAAAAACACAGTGGTCAGAAACACACTGGTCAGAAACACAGTGGTCAGAAACATAGTGGTAAGAAACACACTGGTCAAGAACACATGGGTCAGAGACACATAGGTCAGAATCACAGTGGTCAGAAACACACCGGTTAGAAACACAGTGGTCAGAAACACAGTGGTGAGACACACAGTGGTCAGAAACACACTGGTCAGAAACACAGTGGTAAGAAACACAGTGATCAGATACACCCTGGTCAGAAACACTGTGGTCAGAAAAACAGTGGTCAGAAACCCAGTGGTCCGAAACACAGTGGTGAGAAACCCAGTGGTCAGAAAGACACTGGTCGGAAACACACTGGTCGTAAACAAAAATTGCAGAAACACAGTGCTCAGAAACACAGTCGTCAGAAACACAGTGTTCAGAAACACAGTGGTCAGGAACACAGTGGTCAGTAACACGTTGGTCAAAAACACACTTGTCAGAAACACTGTGGTCAGAAACACAGTGGTCAGAAACACACTGGTCAGAAACACAGTGGTCAGAAACACAGTGGTCAGAAACACACTGGTCAGAAACACAGTGGTCAGAAACACGTTGGTAAGAGACACACTGGTCAGAAACACACTGGTCTGAAACACACTGGTCAGAAACACACTGGTCAGGAAGACACTGGTCAGAAACACAGTGGTCAGACACACAGAAGTCGGAAACACTCTGGTCAGAAACACACTGGTCAGAAACACAGTGGTGAGAAACACAGTGGTCAGAAACACACTGGTCAGAAACACACTGGTCAGAAACACACTGGTCAGAAACACAGTGGTCAAAAACAGTGTGGTTAGAAACACACTGGTGAGAAACACTGTGATAAAACACACACAGGTCCGAAGCACACTGGTCAAAAACACAGTGGTCAGAAACACAGTGGTCAGAAACACAATGTTCAGAAACACACTGGCCACAAGCACACGGGTCAGAAATACATTGGTGAGAAACACACTGGTCAGAAACACAGTGGGCAGAAACACAATGGTCAACAACACAGTGGTCAGAAATACATTGGTCAGAAACACAGTGGTTAGAAACACAGTGGTCAGAAACACGCTGGTCAGAAACACAGTGGTCATAAACACACCGGTCATAAACACAGTGGTCAGAAAAACAATGGTCAAAAGCCCAATGGTCGAAACACAGTTGTCAGAAGCACGCTGGTCAGAAACACACTGGTCAGAAACACACTGGTCATAAACAAAATGGTCAGAAACACAGTGGTCAGAAACACAGTGGTCAGATACACACTGGTCAGAACACACTGGTCAGAAACATAGTGGGCAGAAACACACTGGTCAGAAACACACTGGTCAGGTACACAATGTTCAGAAACACAGTGGTCAGAAACGAACTGGTAAGAAGCAAAGTGGTCAGAAACTCACTGGTCAGATACACGCTGGTCAGAAACACAGTGGTCATAAACACAGTGGTCAGATACACACTGGTCAGAAACACAGTGGTCAGAAACACACTGGTAAGAAACACACCGGTCAAAAACAAAGTGGTCGGAAAGAGAGTAGTCAGAAACACAGTGGACAGAAACACGGTGGTCAGAAACACGCTGTTTGGAAACACAGTGGTCGGAAACACAGTGGTCAGAAACACACTGGTCAGAAGCACAGTGGTCAGAAACACAGTGGTCAAAGACATAGTGGTCAGAAACACACTGGTCATGAACACACCGGTCAGAAACACAGTGGTCAGAAACATAGTGGTGAGAAACACACTGGTCAGAAACACAGTGATCAGAAACACAGTGGTGAGACACACAGTGGTCAGAAACACACTGGTCAGAAACACAGAGGTTAGAAACACAATGGTCAGAAACACGCTGGTCAGAAATACAGTGGTCAGAGAAGAAGTGGTCATAAACACACCGGTCAGAAACATTGTGGTCAGAACCTCAATGGTAAGAAACACAGTGGTCGTAAACACGCTGGTCAGAAAGACACGGGTCAGAAACACACTGGTCAAAAACAAAATGGTCAGAAACACGGTGGTCGAGACACAGAGGTCAGAAACACACTGGTCGGAAACACATTGGTCAGAAACACACTGGTCAGAAACACACTGGTCCGAAACACAGTGGTCAGAAACACAGCGGACAGAAACACATCGGTCATAAACATATTGGTCAGAAACACACTGGTTGGAAACACACTGGTCACAAACACAGTGGTCACAAACACAGTGGTCAGAAACACAGTGGTCAGAAACACAGTGGTCATAAACACACTAGTCAGAAACACACTGGTCAGAAACACACTAGTCAGAAACACAGTGGTTAAAAACACACTGGTCATAAACACAATGTACTGAAATAGATTGGTCAGAAACACACTGGTGAGAAACACATCAGTCAGAAACACACTTGTAAGAGACACACTAGTCAGGAACACACTAGTCCCAAACATACTGGTCAGAAACACACAGGTCAGGAACACACTGGTTAAAAAAACAGTGGTCAGAAACATGGTGGTCGGAAAGACACTGGTCGGAAACACAATGGTCAGCAACACAGTGGTGAGAAACACAGTGGTCAGAAACACAGTCGTCAGAAACACAGTGGTCAGAAGCCCAGTGGTCAGAAACACAGTGGTCAGAACCAATGTGGTCAGAAACACATTGGTCAGAAACAAAGTGGTCAAAAACACAGTGGTCATAAACACAGTGGTCTGAAACACAATGGTCAGAAACACAGTGTTCAGAGACACCCTGGTCAGAAACACAGTGGTCAGAAACACACTGGTCAGAAATACACTGGTCAGAAACACACTAGTCAGAAACACACTGGTCAGAAACACAGTGGCCAGAAACAAAGTGGTCAGAAACACAGTGGTCAGAAATACGGTGGTAAGAAACACAGTGGTCAGAAACACAGTGGTCAGAAACACAGTGGTCAGAAACACACTAGTCAGAAACACACTGGTCAGAAACACACTGGTCATAAACATGGTGGTCAATTACACAGTGGTCAGAAACACGTTGGTAAGAGAAACACTGGTCAGAAACACACTGGTATGAAACACACTGGTCATAAACACACTGGTCAGGAAGACACTGGTCAAAAACACAGTGGTCAGACACACATAAGTCAGAAACACTCTGGTCAGAAACACACTGGTCAGAAACACAGTGGTTAGAGACACAGTGGTCAAGAACACACTGGTCAGAAACACACTGGTCAGAAACACACAAGTCAGAAACACATTGGTCAAAAACGGTGTGGTCAGAAACACACTGGTGAGAAACACTGTGATAAAAAACACACTGGTCGGAAGCACACTGGTCAGAAACACAGTGGTCAGAAACACAGTGGTCAGAAACACGATATTCAGAAACACAATGGCCACAAGCACGCGGGTCAGAAACAAAGTGGTCGGAAAAACATCGCTGAGAAACACACTGGTCAGAAACACTGTGGACAGAAACACAATGGTCAGCAACACAGTGGTCAGAAACACACCGGTCACAAAACACAGCGGTTAGAAACACAGTGGTCAGAAACACGCACGTTAGAAACACAGTGGTCATAAATAAAGTGGTCATAAACACACCGGTCATAAACACAGTGGTCAGAAAAACAATGGTCAGAAGCCCAGTGGCCAGAAACACAGTTGTCGGAAACACGCTGGTCAGAAACACACTGGTCAGAAACACACTGGTCATAAACAATATTGGCAGAAACACAGTGGTCAGAAACACAGTGGTCAGATACACACTGGTCAGAACACAGTGGTCAGTGACACAGGGGTCAGAAACACACTGGTCAGAAACACACTGGTCAGGTACACAATGGTCAGAAACACAGTGGTCAGAAACACACTGGTCAGAAGCAAAGTGGTCAGAAACTCACCGGTCAGATACACGCTGGTCAAAAAGACAGTGGTCATAAACACAGTGGTCAGATACACACTTGTCAGAAACACAGTGGTTAGAAACACACTTGTTACAATACAGTGGTCAGAAACAACGTGGTCAGAAACACACTGGTAAGAAAGACACCGGTCGAAAACAAACTGGTCGGAAAGACAGTAGTTATAAACACAGTGGTCAGAAACACGGTGGTCAGAAACACACTGTTAAGAAATACAGAGGTCAGAAACACAGTGGTCGTAAACACACTGGTCAGAAGCACAGTGGTCAGAAACACAGTGGTCAGAAACATAGTGGTCAGAAACACACTGGTCATGAACACACCGGTCAGAAACACATTCGTCAGAAACACACTGGTCAAAAACACAGTGATCAGGAACACAGTGGTGAGACACACAGTGGTCAGAAACACACTGGTCAGAAACATAGTGGTTAGAAACACAATGGTCAGAAACACGCTGGTCAGAAACACAGTGGTCAGGGACGAAGCGGTTATAAACACACCGGTCAGAAACACAGTGGTCAGAAAAACAGTGGTCAGAAACCCAGTGGTCACAAACACAGTGGTTGTAAACACGCTGGTCAGAAAGACACTGGTCAGGAACACACTGGTCAGAAACAAAATGGTCAGAAACATAGTGGTCAGAAACACATTGGTTAGAAACACACAGGTCAGAAACACAGTGGTCAGAAACACAGTGGTCTGAAACACACTGGTCAGAAACATGGTGGTCATAAACACAATGGTCAGAAATACAGTGGTCAGAATCACAGTGGTCAGAAACACAGTCGCCAGAAACACAGTGGTCAGAAACACACTGGTCAGAAACACCTGGTCAGCAACACACTGGTCAGAAATGCACTGGTCAAAAACACAGTTGTCAGAAACACACTGGTCAGAAACACAGTGGTCAGAAACACGCTGGTCAGAAACACACTGGTCATAAACACACTGGTGAGAAACACAGTGGTCAGAAACATAGTGGTCAGAAACACACATGTCTGAAACACAGTGGTCCAAAACACGCTGGTCAGAAACACAGTGCTTAGAAACACTGTGGTCAGAAACATGGTGGTCAGAAACACACTGGTCAGAAACACAGTGGTCGGAAACACAGTGGTCAGAAACACACTCATCAGAAACACACTGGTCGGAAACACACTGGTCAGAAAAACAGCGGTCAGAAAAACTCTGGTCAGAAAAACAATGGTCAGAAAAAACAGCTGTCACAGACACACTGGTCAGAAACACACTGGTCAGAAACACAGTGGTCAGAAACACACTGGTCATAAACACCCTGGTCAAACACACAGGGGTCAGAAACACACTGGTCAGAAACAAACTGGTCAGAAACACACTGGTCAGAAACACACCGGTCATAGACAGAGTGGTCTGAAACACCGTGGTCGGTAACAGAGTGGTCAGAAACACAGTGGTCAGAAGCCGAGTGGTCAGAAACACACTGGTCAGAAACACAGTGGTCAGAAACGCACTGGTCAGAAACACGTTGGTCAGAAACACAGTGGTCAGAAACACACTGGTCAGAAATACATTGGTCATGACCACAGTGGTCAGAATCACAGTGATCAGAAACACACTGGTCAGAAACACAGTGTACAGAAACACAGTGGTCGGAAACGCACTGGTCAGAAACACAGTGGTCAGAAACACAGTGGTCAGAAACGCAGTGATCAGAAACTGACTGGTCAGAGACATTGTGGGCAGAAATACACTGGTCAGAAACACAGTGGTAAGAAACACACTGGTCAGAAACGCTGCGGTCACAAATACGGTGGTCAGAAACACAGTAGTCAGAAGCACATTGGTCAGAAACACAGTGGTCAGAAACTCAGTGGTCAGAAACACACTCGTCAGAAACTCACTGGTCAGAAACACAATGGTCAGAAACACACCGGTGAGAAACACACTAGTCAGAAACACAGTGGTCAGAAACACAGTGGTCATAAACACTGTGGCCAGAAACACGGTGGTCAGAAACAGAGTGGTCAGAAACACAGTGGTCAGAAATACAGTGGTCATAAACACCCTGGTCAGAAATACTGTGGTCAGAAACACAGTGGTCAGAAACACAGTGGTCAGAAACACAGTGGTCAGAAACACAGTGGTCAGAAACAAAGTGGTCAGACAAACTGATCAGAAACACAGTGGTTAGAAACACACGGTCATACACACAGTGGTCAGAAACACACTGGTCAAAAACACACTAGTCAGAAACACACTGGTCAGAAACACACTGGTCAGAAACACAGGGTCATACACACAGTGGTCAGAAACAGACTGGTCAGAAACACACTGGTTAGAAACATACTGGTCAGAAACACAGTGGTCAGACACACTGTAGTCAGAAACACACTGGTCAGAAACACAGTGGTCAGAAATACACTGGTCAGAAACACAGTGGTCAAAAACACAGTGGTCAGAATAACACTGGTCATAAACACAGTGGTCAGAAACACACTGGTCAGAAACACAATGGACAAAAACACAGTGGTCAGAAACACACTGGTCTGAAACACGGTGGTCAGAAACACAGTGGTCAGAAACACAGTGATCAGAAACACACTGGTAAGAAACACACAGGTCAAAAACACCGTGGTCGGAAACACAGTAGTCAGAAACACACTGGTCAGACACACAGTGGTCAGAAACGCACTGGTCAGAAACACACTGGTCATAGACACTGTGGTCAGAAACGCAGTGGTCAGAAACACAATAGTCCGAAACACACTTCTCAGAAACACACTGGTCAGAAACCCAGTGGTCAGTGACACAGTGGTCAGAAACACAGTGGTCAGAAACACAGTGGTCAGAAACACGGTTGTCAGAAACACAGTGGTCAGAAACACAGTGGTCAGAAACACATTGGTCAGAAACACACTGGTCAGAAACACACTGGTCAGAAACACTGTGGTCAGAAACACACTGGTCAGAAACACAGTTGTCAGAAACACAGTGGTCAGAAACACACTGGTCAGAAACAAAGTGGTCAAAAGCACAGTCGTCAGAAACACACTGGTCAGAAACACAGTGGTCAGAATCACAGTGGTCAGAATCACGCTGGTAACAAACACACTGGTCAGAAATCACTGGTCATAAACACACTTGTTAGAAACAAAGTGGCCATAAACACAGTGGTCAGAAACACACTGGTGAGAAACAGAATGGTCAGAAACATAGTGGTCAGAAACACATACGTCAGAAAAGCATAGGTCATAAACACGCTGGTCAGAACTACACTGGTCAGAAACACAGTGGTCAGAAACACACTGGTCAGCAACACACTGGTCAGAAAAACAATGGTCTGAAACACACTTGTCAGAAACACGCTGGTCAGATACACAGTGGTCAGAAACACAGTGGTCAGAAACATAGTGGTCAGAAACACGGTGGTCAGAAACACAGTGGTAAGAAACACAGTGGTCAGAAACACAGTGGTCAGAAACATAGTGGTCAGAAACACGGTGGTCAGAAACACAGTGGTAAGAAACACAGTGGTCAGAAACACAGTGCTCAGAAACACGGTGGCCAGAAACACAGTGGTCAGATTCGCATTGGTCAGAAACACAGGGGTCAGAAACACGCTCGTCAGAAACACAGTGGTCAGAAACACAGAGTTCAGAAACACAATGATCAAAAACACACTGGTCAGAAACACACTGGTCATGAAAACAGTGGCTATAAACACAGTGGTCAGAAACACACTTGTCAGAAACACAGTGGTCGGAAACACAGTGGTCAGAAACACACCGGTCAGAAACACAGTGGTCAAAAACACACTGGTAAGAAACACAGTGGTGAGGAACACACTAGTTAGAAACACAGTGGTCAGAAACACAGTCGTCAGAAACAAAGTGGTCAGAAGCAGAGTGGTCAAGTACACACTGGTCAGAAACACAGTGGTCAGAAGCACAGTGGTCAGAAACACACTGGTCATGAACACACTGGTCGGAAACACACTGGTAAGAAACACAGTGGTCAGAAACACGCTGGTCAGAAACACAGTGGTCAGAAACACAGTGGTCAGAAACACTATGGTCAGAAACACACTGGTCAGAAACACAGTGGTCAGAAACACACTGGTCAGACACGTTGTGGTCAGAAACACACTGGTCAGAAACACACTGGTCAGAAACACAGTGGTCACTAACACAGTGGTCAGAAACATAACGGTCAGAAACACATTGGTCAGAAACACACTGGTCAGACACACACTGGTCAGAAAGACAGTGGTCAAAAACACACTGGTCAGAAACACAGTGGTCAGAAACACTGTGGTCATAAACACTGTGGTCATAAACACAACGGTCAGAAACACATTGGTCAGAAACACAGTGGTCAGAAACACACTGGTCAGAAACACACCGGTCAGAAATACAGCAGTCAGAAACACAGTGGTCAGAAACACACTGGTCAGAAACACACTGGTCAGAAACACAGTGGTCAGTTATACAGTGGTCAGAAACACACCGGTCAGAAATACAGCAGTCAGAAACACAGTGGTCAGAAACACACTGGTCAGAAACACACTGGTCAGAAACACAGTGGTCAGTTATACAGTGGTCAGAAACACAATGGTCAGAAACACAGTGGGCAGAAACACAGTGGTCAGAAACACACTGGTCAGAAGCACAGTGTTCAGAATCACAGTGGATAGAAACACAGTGGTCAGAAACACACTGGTCAGGAACATAGTGGTCAGAAACACACTGGTCAGAATTACAATGGTAAGAAACACATAGGTCAGATACACAGTGGTCAGAAACACAGTGGTCAGAAACACACTGGTCAGAAACATGGTGGTCAGAAACACAGTGGTCAGAAACACAGTGCCAGAGACACAGCTGTCAGGAACATAGTGGCCATAAAGATAGTGGTCAGAAACACAGTGGTTGGAAACACAGTGGTCAGAAACACAGTGGTCAAAAACATGGTGGTCAGAAACACAGTGGTCAAAAACACACTAGTCAAAAACACAGTGGGTAGAAACACACCGGTCAGAAACACATTGGTCAGAAACACAGTGGTCAGAAACACCGTGGTCAGAAACACACTGGTCAGAAACACACTGGTCAGAAACACAGTGGTCAGAAACACATTTGTCAGAAATACACTGGTCAGAAACACAGTGGTAAGAAACACAGTGGTCAGAAACTCACTGGTCAGGAACACAGTGGTCATAAACACAGTGGTCAGAAACACACTGGTTATAAACACACTGGTCAGAAAGATAGTGGTCAGGAACACAATGGTGAGAAACACACTGGTCAGAAACACAGTGGCCAGAAACACAATGGTCAGAAACAAAGTGGTCAGAAACACACTAGTCAGCAACACACTGGTCAGAATCAGAGTGGTCTGAAACACACTGGTCAGAAACACACTGGTCAGAAACAGTCTGGTCAGAAACACACTGGTCAGAAACACAGTGGTCAGAAACACATTGGTCAGAAACACAGGTCAGGAACACAGTGGACAGAAACACAGTGGTCAGGAACACAGTGGTCAGAAACACAGTGGTCAGAAACACACTGGTCAGAAACACAGTGGTCAGAAACACATTGGTCAGAAACACAGGTCAGGAACACAGTGGACAGAAACACAGTGGTCAGGAACACAGTGGTCAGAAACACGGTGGCCATAAACACAGTGGTCAGAAACACACCGGTCAGAAACACAGTAACACACTTGTCTGAAACACAGTGGTCAGGAACACAGAGCTCAGAAACACAATGGTCAGAAACACACTGGTCAGAAACACACTGGCCAGAAATATAGTGGCCAAAAACACAGTGGCCAGAAACACACTTGTCAGAAACACATTGGTCGGAAACACAGAGTTATGTAACACACTGGTCAGAAATTCAGTGGTCATAACCGAAGTGGTCAGAAACACGGTGGTCAGAAGCACACTGGTCAGAACACACTGGTCAGAAACAACATGGTCAGAAACACACTGGTCAGAACCACACTGGCCAGAAACACACTGGTCGAAAACACAGTGGTCGAGAACACACTTGTCAGGAACACGATGCTTAGAAACACACTGGTCAGAAATACACTGGTCAGAAACACAGTGGTCAGAACCACAGTGGTCAGAAACACAGTGGTCAGAACCACAGTGGTTGGAGACACAGTGGTCAGAAACACAGTGGTCATAAACACAGTGGTCGGAAACACAGTGGTCAGAAACACAGCGGTCAGAAACACACTGGCCAGTAACAAAATGGTCAGAAACACAGTGGTCAGAAACACAGTGGTCAGAAACACAGTGGTCAGAAACAAAGTGGTCAGGAACACACTGGTCATGAACACACTGGAGAGAAACACACTGGTCAGAAGCACAGTGGTCAGAAACACACTCGTCGTGAACGCAGTGGTCATAAATACAGTGGTAAGAAACGCACTGATCAGAGGCACACTGTTCAGAAGCACAGTGGTCACAAACACAGTGTTCAGAAACACAGTGGTCAGAAACACACTGGTCAGAAACATAGTAGCCACAAACACACTGGTCAGAAACACAGCGGTCAGAGACACACTGGTCAGAAACACACTGGTCAGAGACAAAGTGGTCAGAAACACACTGGTCAGAAACACAGTGGTCAGAAACACAGTGGTAAAAAAGACAATGGTTAGAAACACAGTGGTCAGAAACAAAGTGGTCAGAAACACAGTGGTCAGAAACACAGTGGTCAGAAACACACTGGTCAGAAACACACTGATTATAATCATAGTGGTCATAAACAAAGTGGTCAGAAACCCACTGGTCATAGGCACACTGTTCAGAAACACAGTGGTCAGAAGCACACTGGTCAGAAACACAGTTGTTATAAACACACTGGTCCAAAACACAGGGGGCAGAAACACAATGGTAAGAAACGCTGTGGTCAAAAACACAGTGGTCAGAAACACAGTGGGCAGAACCACAGTGGTACGAAACACAGTGGTCACAAACACACTGGCAAAAAACACTGTGGTCAGAAACACACTGGTCAGAAACACACTGGTCAGAAACACTTTGGTCAGAAACAGTGTGGTCAGAAACACAGTGGTCCGAAATACAGTGGTCAGAAACACACTGGTCAGAAACACATTGGTCAGAAACATAGTGGTCAGAAACACAGTGGTCAGAAACATATGGTCAGAAACACAGTGGTCAGAAACACAACACAGTGATTGGAAACACAGTGGTCAGAAGCACAGTGGTCAGAAACACGGTCGCCAGAAACACAGTGGTCAGAAACACACTGATCAAAAACATAGTGGTCAGAAACACACTGGTAAGAAACACAGTGGTCAGAAACACAGAGTTCAGAAACACACTGGTCAGAAACACACTGGCCAGAAACACACTGGTCAGAAACAAAGTGGTCAGAAACACACTGGTCAGCAACACACTGGTCAGAAAAACAGTGGTCTGAAACACACTTGTCAGAAACACGCTGGTCAGATACACAGTGGTCAGAAACACAGTGGTCAGAAACATAGTGGTCAGAAACACGGTGGTCAGAAACACAGTGGTAAGAAACACAGTGGTCAGAAACACAGTGCTCAGAAACACGGTGGCCAGAAACACAGCTGTCAGATTCGCATTGGTCAGAAACACAGTGGTCAGAAACACGCTCGTCAGAAACACAGTGGTCAGAAACACAGAGTTCAGAAACAGAATGATCAAAAACACACTGGTCAGAAACACACTGGTCATGAAAACAGTTGCTATAAACACAGTGGTCAGAAACACACTTGTCAGAAACACAGTGGTCGGAAACACAGAGTCGAGTAACACACTGGTCAGCAACACGGTGGTCATAAACCCAGTGGTCAGAAACACCGTGGTCAGAAACACACTGGTCACAAACACACTGGTCAGAAACACACTGGTCAGAGATGCAGTGGTCAGAAACAAAGTGGTCAGAAACACATTGGTCAGAATCACTGTAGCCAGAAACACACTGGTCGGAAACAAAGTGGTCAGAAACACACTGGTCAGAAACACAATGGTCAGAAACACACTGGTCAGGAACACGATGGTCAGAAACACAATGGTCAGAAACACACTATTCAGAAACACAGTGGTCAGATCCATAGTGGTCAGAAACATAGTGGTCAGAACCACAGTGGTCGGAAACACAGTGGTCAGAAACACATTGGTCACCAACACTGTGGTCAGAAACACAGTGATCAGAAACACACTTGTCAGTAACACAGTGGTCAGAAACACTGTGGTCAGAAACATAGTGGTCAGAAACACAGTGGTCAGAAACACACTTGTCAGAAACACAGTGGTCAGAAACACACTGGTCAGAAACACAGTGGTCATAAACCCAGTGGTCAGAAACACACTGGTCCTATGCATACTGTTCAGAAACACAGTGGTCAGAAACACTTTTGTAAGAAACACGGTAGTCATAAACACTTTGGTTAGAAACACAGTAGCCACAAACACACTGTTCAGAAACACAGTGGTAAGAAACACACCGGTCAGAAACACATCGGTCAGAGACAAAGTGGTCAGAAACTCCCTGGTCAGAAACACACTGGTCAGAAACAGAGTGGTCAGAAACACGGTGGTCAGAAACACAATGGTCAGAAACACAGTGGTCAGAAACACAGTGGTCTGAAACACAGTGGTCAGAAACACAGTGGTCATAAACACACTGGTTAGAAACACACTGGTCAGAAACACATTGTTCATAAACACAGCGGTCAAAACACACTGATCATAAACACAGTGGTCATAAACACAGTGGTCAGAAACCCACTGGTCAGAGGCGCAGCATTCAGGAACACAGTGGTCACAAATGCATTGGTCATAAATACAGTCGTCAGAGGCACATTGTTCAGAAACACGGTGGTCAGAAGCACAGTGGTCAGAAACAAAGTTGTTAGAAACGCAGTGGTGAGAAACCCACTGGTCAGAAACTCAGTGGTCAGAAACACACTGGTCAGAAACACCGGGGGCAGAAACACAGTGGTCAGAAACACAGTGGTCAGAAACACAGTGGTCAGAACCAGTGGTAAGAAACACAATGGTCAGAAACACCCTGGTCAAAAACACTGTGGTCAGAAACACACTGGTCAGAAACACACTGGTCAGAAACACATTGGTCAGCAACACACTGGTCAGAAATATAGTGGTCATAAACACAGTGGTCAGAAACACAGTGGTCAGAAACACAGTGGTCAGAAACACAGTCGTCAGAAACACACTGGTCAGAAACACAGTGGTCAGAAACACATTGGTCATAGACACACTGGTCAGGGACACAGTGGTCATAAACACCGTGGTCAGAAACACAGTGGTCAAAAACACACTTGTCAGAAACACATTGGTCATGAAGACAGTGGTCAGAAACAGAGTGGTCACAAACACACGGGTCCGAAACACAGTGGCCAGAAACAATCTGGTGAGAATCACAGTGGTCAGAAACACACTGGTCAGAAACACAGTGGTATGAAACACAGTGGTCAGAAACACACTGTTCATAAACACACTGGTCAGAAACACACTGGTCATAAACACAGTGGTCAGAAACACAGTGGTCAGAAACACAGGGTCAGAAACACAATGGTCAGAAACACAGTGATTGCGAACACAGTGGTCAGAAGCACAGTGGTCAGAAACACGGTGGCCATAAACAGAGTGGTCAGGAACACACTGATCAGAAACAAAGTGGTCAGAAACACACTGTTGAGAAACACTGTGGTCAGAAACACACTGGTCAGAAACACACTGGTCAGAAACACATTGGTCAGAAACACGGTGGGCAGAAACACATAGGTCAGAAACACCTTGGTCAGAAACACAGTGGACAGAAACACACTGGTCGAAAAAACGGTGGCTAGAAACACAGTGGTCAGAATAACGCTGGTCAGAAACACAGTGATCGGAAACACAGTTGTCAGAAACACAGTGGTCAGGAACACACTGGTCAGAACCACAGTGGCCTGAAACACACTGGTCAGAAACACAGTGGTCAGAAACACACTGGTCAGAAACACAGTGCTCAGAAACACACTGGTCAGAATCACACTGTTCAGAAACACGCTGGTCAGAAACACAGTGGTCAGAAACACAGTGGGAGGAAACACAGTGGTCAGAAATACAGTGGTTATAAACAAAGTGGTCAGAAACACACAAGTCAGAAACACAGGGTCAGAAATACGGTGATCAGAAACACAGTGGTCGGAAACACAGTGGTCAGAAACACAGTGGTCGGAAACAAGGTGGCCAGAAAAACAGTGGTCAGAAACACACTGGTCATAAACACAGTGGTGAGAAACACACTGGTGAGAAACACAGTGGTCAGAAACACAGAGTTCAGAAACACAACAGTCAGAAACACACTGGTCAGAAACACACTGGTCAGAAACCAAGTGGTTAGAAACACACTGGTCAGAAACACGGTGGGCAGAAACACAGGAGTCAGAAACACACTGGTCAGAAACACACTGGTCAGAAACCAAGTGGTTAGAAACACACTGGTCAGAAACACGGTGGGCAGAAACACAGGAGTCAGAACCACACTTGTCTGAAACACACTGGCCAGAAACACACTGGTCAGAAACACAGTGGTGGGAAACACAGTGTTCAGAAACACACTGGTCAGAAACACGGTGGTCATAAACCAAGTGGTCAGAAACACAATGGTCTGAAACACACTGGTCAGAAACACACTGGTCAGAAACACTTTGGTCAGAAACACAGTGGTGAAAAACACAGTTGTCAGAAACACACTGGTCAGAACCACAGTGGCCAGATATACACTGGTCAGAAACACAGTGGTCAGAAACACACTGGTCAGAAACACTCTGGTCAGAAACACTGGTCAGAAACACACTGGTCAGAAACACACTGGTGAGAAACACACTGGTCAGAAACACAGTGGTCTGAAACACAGTGGTCGGAAACACAGTGGTCAGAGACACTAGGGTCAGAATTACAGTGGTCAGAAACACAGTGGTCAGAAACACAGTGGTCAGAAACACAATGGCCAGTAACACAGTGGTCAGAAACACATTGGTCAGAAACACAGTGGTCATAGGCACACTGTTACGAAACACAGTGGTCAGAAACACAGTGGTCAGAAACACAATGGCCAGTAACACAGTGGTCAGAAACACATTGGTCAGAAACACAGTGGTCATAGGCACACTGTTACGAAACACAGTGGTCAGAAACACAGTGGTCAGAGGTACCCTGGCCAGAAACACAGTGCTCAGAAACACATTGGTCAAAAACACAATTGAAAGAAACTCAGTGGTCAGAAACACACTGGTCAGAAACACACCGGTCAGAAATACAGTGGTTACAAACACATTGGTCAGAAACCGACTGGTCATAAACACACTGGTAAGACACACACTGGCCAGAAACACAGTGGTCAGAAATACACTAGTCAGAAACACACTGGTCATAAGTACAGTGGCCAGCAACCAGTGGTCAGAAACACAGTGGTCAGAAACACACCGGTCAGAAACACACTGGTCAGAAACATATTTGTCAAAAACACAGTGGTGAGAAACACGGTGGTCAGAAACACACTGGTCAGAAACACAGTGGTCAGAAACACAGTGTTCAGTTACACACTTGTCAGGAACACGGTGGTCATAAACCCAATGGTCAGAGACACAGTGGTCAGAAACACACTTCTCAGAAACACACTGGTCAGACACACACTGGTCAGAAACACACTGGTCAGAAACACAGTGGTCAGAAACACACTAGTCAACACCACATTGGCCAGAAACACACCGGTCAGAAACACAGTGGTCATGAACACACTGGTCATAACACAGTGGTCAGAAACACAGTGGTCAGAAACACACTGGTCAGAAACACAGTGGTCATAAAGACCGTGGTCACAAACACAGTGGTCAGAAACACACTTGTCAGAAACACACTGGTCAGAAAGACAGTGGTCGAAAACACAGTGGTCAGAAACACACTGGTCAGAAACTAAGTGGCCAGAAACACACTGGTTAGAAACAAAGTGGTCAGAAACACATTGGTCAGAAACACAGTGGTCTGAAACACACTGGTCAGAAACACACTGGTCAGAAACACACTTGTCAGAAACATAGTGGTCAGAAACACAGTGGTCAGAAACACAGTGGTCAGAAACACAGTGGTCAGAAATACTGTGGTCAGAAACACAGCGATCAGAAACACAATGGTCGGAAACATAGTGGTCAGAAACACAGTGGTCAGAAACACACTAGTTAGAAACCCTGTGGTCAGAAAAACAGTGGTCAGAAACACAGTGTTGAGGAACACAGTGGTCAGAAACACACTGGTAAGAAACACAGTGGTCAGAAACACACTAGTCAGAAACACAGGGGTCAGAAACACCGGGGTCAGGAACACAGTGGTCGGTAACACAGTGGTCAGAAACACACTGGTCAGAAACACAGTGGTCAGAAACACAATGGTCAGAACATGGTGGTCAGAAACACACTGGCCAGAAACACAGTGGTCAGAAACACAACGTATAGAAACACACTGGTCAGAAAGACAGTGGTCAGATACACAGTGGTCAGAAACACACAAGTCAAAAACACACTCGTCTGAAACACAGTGGTCAGAAACACACTGGTCAGAAATACAGTGGTCAGAAACACACTGGAAGAAAACACACTGGTCAGAAACACAGTGGTCAGAAACACACTGGTCAGAAACACAGTGGTCAGAAACACACTGGTCACAAACACAGTGGTCAGAAACACAGTGGTCAGAAACACACTGGTCAGAAACGCAGTGGGCAAAAACACACTGGTCAGAAACACACTGGTCAGAAACACACTGGTCAGAAACACACTGGTCAGAAACACACTGGTCAGAAACACACTGGTCAGAAACACAGTGGTCAGAAACACACTGGAAGAAAACACACTGGTCAGAAACACAGTGGTCAGAAACACACTGGTCAGAAACACAGTGGTCAGAAACACACTGGTCACAAACACAGTGGTCAGAAACACAGTGGTCAGAAACACACTGGTCAGAAACGCAGTGGTCAAAAACACACTGGTCAGAAACACACTGGTCAGAAACACACTGGTCAGAAACAGATTGGTCAAACGCACACTAGTCAGAAACACAGTGATCGGGAACACGATGGGCAGAAACACACTGGTCAGAAACCGAGTGGTCAGAAACACTGTGGTCAGAAACACAGTGGTCAAAAACACACTGGTCAGAAACACACTGGTCGGAAACACAATGGTCAGAAACACACTGGCGAGAAAAACATCGGTCAGAAACACAGTGGTCAGAAACAAAGTGGTCAGAAACACAGTGGTTAGAGACACATTGGTAAGAAACATACTGGTCAGATACACAGTCATCTGAAACACAGTGGTCAGAAACACAGTGATTAGAAACACAGTGGTCAAAAACACTGTGGTCAGAAACATAGTGGTCAGAAACACTGTGGTCAGAAACACACTGGTGAGAAACACAGTGGTCAGAAACACAGTGGTCAGACCACAGTGGTCAGAAACACAATGGCCAGAAACACAGTGGTCAGAAACACAATGGTTAAAAACACACTGGTCAGAAACACTCTTGTCAGAAACACAGAAGTCAGAAACACAGTGGTCAGGAACACAGTGGTCCAAAACACAGTGGTCAGGGACACAGTGGTCAGAGACACAGTGGTCAGAAACACAGTGGTCAGAAACACACTGGTCAGAAACACAGTGGTCAGATACACTGTGGTCAGAAACACACTGGTGAAAAACACACTGGTCTGAAACACAGTGGTCAGAAACACACTGGTCAGAAACACCCTGGTCAAAAACACACTGGTCAGAAACACAGTGGTCAGAAACACAATGGTCATAAACACAGTGGTCAGAAACAAAGTGGTCAGAAACCCATTGGAGAAACACACTGGCCAGAAACACAATGGTTTGAAGCACAGTGGTCAGAAACACAGTGATGAGAAACACAGTGGTCAGAAACACAATGGTCAGAAACACACTGGTCAGAAACACAGTGGCCAGAAACCCACTGGTCAGAAATTCAGTGGTCAGAAACACAGAGGTTAAAAACACACTGGTCTGAAACACAGTGGTCAGAAACACACTGGTCAGAAACACAGTGGTCAAAAACACACTAGTCAAAAACAAAGTGGTCAGAAACACAGTGGTCAGAAAAACACTGGTCAGAAATCCAGTGGGCAGAAACACAGCGGTCAGAAACACAGTGGTTAAAAACATGCTGGTCAGAAACACACTGGTCACAAACACAGTGGTCAAAAACACACTAGTCAGAAGCACAGTGCTCAGAATCACAGTGGTCAGAAGCACAGTGGTCAGAAACACAGTGGTCAGAAACACACTGGTCAGAAACACAGTGGTCTGGAACACAGTGGTCAAGAACACAGTGATCAGAACCACAGTGGTCAGAAACACTGTGGTCAGAAACACAGTGGTCGGAAACACGGTGGTCATAAACACATTGGTCAGAAACACAGTGGTCAGAAACACACCAGTCAGAAACACAGTGATCAAAAACACACTAGGCAGAAACGCAGTGGCCAGAAACACAGTGGTCAGAAACAAACTGGTCAGAAACCCAGTGGTCAGAAACACATTGGCTCGAAACATAGTGGTCATAAACACACAGGTCGGAAACACACTGGTCAGAAACACACTGATCACAAACACACTGGTCAGAAACACAGTGGTCAGAAACACAGTGGTCAAAGATACAGTGGTCAGAAACACAGTGGTCAGAAACATAGTGGTCAGAAACAAAGTGGTCAGAAACACACTGGTCAGAAACATACGTGTCAGACACACAGTGGCCAGAAAGGCAGTTGTCATAAACACAGTGGTCTGAAGCACAGTGGTCAGAAACACAGTAGTCAAAAAGGCAGTGATCAGAAACAGCGAGGTTGGAAATACAGTGGTCAGAAACACAGTGGTCAGAAACACACTGTTCAGAACCCCTGTGGTCAGAAACACGCTGGTCAGAAACACAGTGGTCAGAAACACACTTGTGAGGAAAACAGGGGTCAGATACACTGTGGGAAGAAACCCAGTGGTCAGAAACACAGTGCTCAGAAACCCTGCGGTCAGAAGCACACTGATCAGAAACAATGTGGTCACAAACACACTAGTCAGAAACACACTGGTCAGAAACATAGTTGTCAGAAACAGCCTGGTTGGAAACACTGTGGTCAGAAACACAGTGGTCAGAAGCACACTGGTCAGAAACACAGTGGTCAGAAACACACTGGTGAGAAACCCACTGGACAGAAACACACTGGTCAGAAACACAGTGGTCACAAACACAAAGGTGAGAAACACAGGGGTCTGAAAAACACTGGTAAGAAACACACTGGTCAGAAGCACAATGGTCACAGACACAGTGGTCAGAAACACCCTGGTCAGAAACACACTAGTCAGAAACACAGTTGTCAGAAACACAGTGGTCAGAAATACAGTGGTCAGAAACACTGAGGTCAGAAACACAGTCGTTAGAAAAACAGTGGTGACAAACACAGTGGTCAGAAACACAGTGGTCAGAAACACGGTGGTCAGAATCACAGTGGTCAGAAACACACTGGTCAGAAACACACTTGTCAGAAACACACAGGTCACAAACACGCTGGTCAGAAACACACTTGTCAGAAACACAGTGGTCAGAAACACACTGGTCAGAAACATACCAGTCAGAAACACAGTGGTCAGAAACACAGTGGTCAGAAAGACACTGGTAAGAAACACAGTGGTCAGAAACACGGTCGTCAGAAACACAGTGGTCAGCAACACGGTGGTCAGCAACACGGTGGTCAGAAACACAGTGGTCAGAAACACAGTGGTCAGAAATACAGTGGTCAGAAACACACTGGTCATAAGCACAGTGATGAGAAACATAGTGGTCACAAACACACTGGTAAGAAACACAGTGGTCAGAAATACACTGCTCAGAAACATAGTGGTCAGAAACACAGTGGTCAGAAACACACTGGGCAGAAACACAGTGGACTGAAACACACTCGTCAGAGACCCAGTGGACAGAAACACACTGGTCAGAAACACAGTGGTCAGAAACACACAGGTCATAAACACAGGGGTCAGAAACACGGTGGTCAGAAACACACTGGTCAGAGGCACAATGGTCACAAACACAGTGGTCAGAAACATCCTAGTCAGAAACACACTAGTCAGAAACACAGTGGTCAGAAACACAGTGGTTAGAAATACAGTGGTCAGAAACACAGTGGTCAGAAACACAGTGGTTAGAAAAACAGTGGTGAGAAACACATTGGTCAGAAACACAGTGGTCAGAAACACAGTGGTCAGAAACACAGTGGTAAGAAACACAGTTGTCAGAAACACACTGGTCAGAAACACCCAGGTCAGAAACACGGTGGTCAGAAACACACTTGTCAGAAACACAGTGGTCAGAAACACAGTGGTCAGAAACACACCGGTCAGAAACACAATGGTCAGAAACACAATGGTCAGAAACACAATGGTCAGAAACACACTGGTCAGAAACACGGTGGTCAGAAACACAGTGGTCAGAAACACGGTGGTCAGAAACACGGTGGTCAGAAACACAGTGGTCAGAAACAGAGTGGTGAGAAGCACAGTGGTCAGAAATACAGTGGTCAGAAACACACTGGTCATGAACACAGTGATGAGAAACAAAGTGGTCAGAAACATATTGGTCCGAAACACAGTGGTCAGAAATACACTGCTCAGAAACACAGCGGTCGGAAACAAAATGGTCGGAAACATAATGGTCAGAAACACAGTGGTCAGAAACACTCTAGTTATAAACCCAGTGGTCAAAAACACAGTGGTCAGAAACACAGTGGTCAGGAACACAGTGGACAGAAACAAACTGGTCAGAAGCAGAATGGTCACAAACACAGTGATCATTAACACCCTGGTCAGAAACACACTAGTCAAAACCACAGTGGTCAGAAACACAGTGGTCAGAAATACAATGGACAGAAACACAGAGGTCAGAAACACAGTGGTTAGAAAAACAGTGGTGAGAAACACAGTGGTCAGAAACACAGTGGTGAGAAACACAGTGGTCCGAATCACAGTGGTCAGAAACACAGTGGTCAGAAACACACTGGTCAGAAACACACTGGTAAGAAACGCGGTGGTCAGAAAGACACTTGTCAGAAACACAGTGGTCAGAAACACAGTGGTCTTAAACACACCGGTCAGAAACACAGTGGTCAGAAACACGGTGGTCAGGAACTTAGTGGTCAGAAACACACTGGTAAGAAACACGGTGGTCTGAAACACAGTTGCCAGAAACACGGTGGTCAGAAACACAGTGGTCAGAAACACAGTGGTCATGCATACAGTGGTCAGAAACACAGTGGTCAGAAACACAGTGGTCAGAAACACACTGGTCATAAACACAGTGATGAGAAACATAGTGGTCAGAAACACACTGGTCAGAAACACAGTGGTCCAAAATACACTGCTCATAATCACAGCGGTCAGAAACACAATGGTCGGAAACATAGTGGTCAGAAACACAGTGGTAAGAAACATACTAGTTAGAAATCCAGTGGTTAGAAACACAGTGGTCAGAAACACAATGGTCAGGAACACAGTGGACAGAAACACACAGGTCAGAAACACAGGGGTCCGAAACACACTGGTCACACCCACTGGTCAGAAGCACAGTGGTCACAAACACAGTGGTCAGAAACACCCTGGTCACAAACACACTAGTCAAAAACACAGTGGTCAGAAACACAGTAGTTAGAAATACAATGGTCAGAAACACAGAGGTCAGAAACACAGTGGTTATAAAAACAATGGTGAGAAACACAGTGGTCAGAAAAACAGTGGTCACAGACACAGTGGTCAGAATCACAGTCATCAGAAACACAGTGGTCAGAAACACACTGGTCAGAAACACACAGGTCAGAAACACGGTGGTCATAAACACACTTGTTAGAAACACAGTGGTCAGAAACATAGTGGTCATAAACAAACCGGTCAGAAACACAGTGGTCAGAATCACAGTGGTCATAAACACATTGGTCAGAAATAAAAATGGTCAGAAACACAGTGGTCAGAAACACAGTGGTCAGAAACACACTAATCATAAACACAGTGATGAGAAACATAGTGGTCAGAAACACACTGGTCAGAAACACAGTGGTCAGAAATACACTGCTCGGAAACACAGTGCTCAGAAACACAGTGCTCATAAACACACAGGTTAGAAACACAGGGGTCAGAAACACAGTGGTCAGAAACACAGTGGTCAGAAAAACAGTGGTCAGAAACACAGTGGTCCGAAACACACTAGTTAGAAACACAGTGGTCAGAAACACAGTGGTAAGAAAGACAGTGGTCAGAAACACAGTGGTCAGAAACACAGTAGTCAGAAACACACTGGTCAGAAACACACAGGTCAGAAACAAGGTGGTCAGAACCACACATGTGAGAAACACAGTGGTCAGAAACACACTGGTCAGAAACACACCGGTCACAATCACAGTGGTCATAAACTCAGTGGTAAGAAACACACTGGTCAGAAACACGGTGATCAGAAACACAGTGGTCAGAAACACAGTGGTTAGAAATACAGTGGTCAGAAACACTGCGGTCAGAAACACAATGGTCGAAAAAATAGTGGTCAGAAACACAGTGGTCAGAATCACACTAGTTAGAAACCCCGTGGTCAGAAACACACTGGTCAGAAACACACAGGTCAGAAACACGGTGGTCATAAACACACTTGTTAGAAACACAGTGGTCAGAAACATAGTGGTCATAAACACACCGGTCATAATCACAGTGGTCAGAACACACAGTGGTTACAAACACAGTGGTCAGGAATACAATGGTCAGAAACACAATGGTCAGAAACACAGTGGTCAGAAACACACTGATCATAAACACAGTGATGAGAAACATAGTGGTCAGAAACACACTGGTCAGAAACACAGTGGTCAGAAATACAGTGCTCGGAAACACAGTGCTCTGAAACACAGTGCTCAGAAACACACAGGTCAGAAACACAGGGGTCAGAAACACAGTGGTCAGAAATACACTGGTCAGAAACACAGTGGTCAGAAACACACTAGTCAGAAACACAGTGGTCAGAGACACAGTGGTCAGAAACACAGTGGTCAGAAACACACTGGTCAGAAACACAGTGGTCATAAACACAGTGGTCAGAAACACACTGGTCAAAAACACGGTGGTCAGAGACACAGTGGTCAGAAACACAGTGGTCAGAAATACAGTGGTCAGAAACACAGCGGTCAGAAACACAATGGTCAAAAACACAGTGGTCAGAAACACAGTGGTCAGAAACACACTAGTTAAAAACCCCGTGGTCAGAAACACAGTGGTCAGAAACACAGTGATCAGGAACACAGTGGTTAGAAACACACTGGTAAGAAACACAGTGGTCAGAAACACATTGGTCAGAAACAAAGGGGTCAGAAGCACTGGGGTAAGGAACACAGTGGTCAGAAACACAACGGATAGAAACACCCTGGTCAGAAACACAGTGGTCAGAAACACAATGGTCAGAACACGGTGGTCAGAAACACACTGGCCAGAAACACAGTGGTCAGAAACACAACGGATAGAAACACACTGGTCAGAAACACAGTGGTCAGAAACACAGTGGTCAGG
>SZWC01000449.1:213831-238404 GCA_023375785.1 Penium margaritaceum
TGGTCAGAAACACAGTGGTCAGAAACACACTGGTCAGAAACACCCTGGTCAAAAACACAGGGGTCAGAAACACACTGGTCAGAAACAAACTGGTCGGAAACACACTGGTCAGAAACACACCGGTCATAAATAGAGTGGTCCGAAACACCGTGGTTGGGAACAAAGTGGTCAGAAACACAGTGGTCAGAAGCACAGTGGTCAGAAACACACTGGTCAGAAACACAGTGGTCAGAAACACACTGGTCAGAAACACGCTGGTCAGAAACACAGTGGTCAGAAACACACTGGTCAGAAATACATTGGTCATGACCACAGTGGTCAGAATCAGAGTGATCAGAAACACAGTGGTCAGAAACACAGTGTACAGAAACACAGTGGTCGTAAACACACTGGTCAGAAACACAGTGGTCAGAAACACAGTGGTCAGAAACGCAGTGGTCAGAAACTGACTGGTCAGAGACATTGTGAGCAGAGATACACTGGTCAGAAACACAGTGGTAAGAAACACACTGGTCAGAAACGCTGCGGTCACAAACACAGTGGTCAGAAACACAGTAGTCAGAAACACATTGGTCAGAAACACAGTAGTCAGAAACACAGTGGTCAGAAACACACTCGTCAGAAACTCACTGGTCAGAAACACAATGGTCAGAAACACACTGATGAGAAAGACACTAGTCAGAAACACAGTGGTCAGAAACACAGTGGTCATAAACACTGTGGCCAGAAACACGGTGGTCAGAAACACAGTGGTCAGAAACACAGTAGTCAGAAATACAGTGGTCAGAAACACCCTGGTCAGAAATACAATGGTCAGAAACACAGTGGTCAGAAACACAGTGGTCAGAAACACAGTGGTCAGAAACACAGTGGTCAGAAACAAAGTGGTCAGACACACTGATCAGAAACACAGTGGTCAGAAACACACGGTCATACACACAGTCGTCAGAAACACACTAGTAAAAAACACACTGGTCAGAAACACACTGGTCAGAAACACACTGGTCAGAAACACAGGGTCATACACACAGTGGTCAGAAACAGACTGGTCAGAAACACACTGGTCAGAAACATACTGGTCAGAAACACAGTGGTCAGAAATACACTGGTCAGAAACACAGTGGTCAAAAACACAGTGGTCAGAATAACACTGGTCAGAAACACAGTGGTCAGAAACACACTGGTCAGAAACACAGTGGACAAAAACACAGTGGTCAGAAACACACTGGTCTGAAACACGGTGGTCAGAAACACAGTGGTCAGAAACACAGTGATCAGAAACACACTGGTAAGAAACACACTGGTCAAAAACACCGTGGTCGGAAACACAGTGGTCAGAAACACACTGGTCAGACACACAGTGGTCAGAAACGCACTGGTCAGAAACACACTGGTCATAGACACTGTGGTCAGAAACGCAGTGGTCAGAAACACAACAGTCAGAAACACACTTCTCAGAAACACACAGGTCAGAAACCCAGTGGTCAGAAACACAGTGGTCAGAAACACAGTGGTCAGAAACACAGTGCTCAGAAACACAGTTGTCAGAAACACAGTGGTCAGAAACACAGTGGTCAGAAACACATTGGTCAGAAACACACTGGTCAGAAACACACTGGTCAGAAACACAGTGGTTAGAAACACAGTGGTCAGAAACACAGTGGTCAGAAACACAGTGGTCAGAAACACAGTGGTCAGAAACACAGTGGTCAGAAACACAGTGGTCAGAAACACAGTGGTCAGAAACACACTGGTCAGAAACAAAGTGGTCAAAAGCACAGTCGTCAGAAACACACTGGTCAGAAACACAGTGGTCAGAATCACAGTGGTCAGAAACACGCTGGTAACAAACACACTGGTCAGAAACACACTGGTCAGAAACACACTGGTCATAAACACACTTGTTAGAAACAAAGTGGCCATAAACACAGAGGTCAGAAACACACTGGTGAGAAACACAATGGTCAGAAACATAGTGGTCAGAAACACATACGTCAGAAAAGCATAGGTCATAAACACGCTGGTCAGAACTACACTGGTCAGAAACACAGTGGTCAGAAACACAGTGGTCAGAAACACACTGGTCAGAAACACAGTGGTCAGAAACACAGTGGTCAGAAACACAGTGGTCAAAAACACACTGGTAAGAAACACAGTGGTGAGGAACACACTAGTTAGAAACACAGTGGTCAAAAACACAGTCGTCAGAAACAAAGTGGTCAGAAGCAGAGTGGTCAAGTACACACTGGTCAGAAACACAGTAATCAGAAGCACAGTGGTCAGAAACACACTGGTCATGAACACACAGGTCGGAAACACACTGGTAAGAAACACAGTGGTCAGAAACACGCTGGTCAGAAACACAGTGGTCAGAAACACAGTGGTCAGAAACACTATGGTCAGAAACACACTGGTCAAAAACATACTGGTGCGAAACATAGTGGTCAGAAACACATACGTCAGAAAAGCAGAGGTCATAAACACGCTGGTCAGAACTACACTGGTCAGAAACACAGTGGTCGGAAACACAGTGGTCAGAAACACTATGGTCAGAAACACACTGGTCAGAAACACAGTTGTCAAACACACTGGTCAGGAACACAGTGGTCAGAAACACAGTGGTCAGAAACACAGTGGTCAGAAACACAGTGGTCATAAACACAGTGGTCAGAAACACAGTGGTAAAAAACAAGACTCACAACCCCGTGGTCAGATACACAGTGGTAAAAAATACACTGGTCACAAACACACTGGTCAGAAACACGGTGGTCAGAAACACACTGGTCAGACACGTTGTGGTCAGAAACACACTGGTCAGAAACACACTGGTCAGAAACACAGTGGTCACTAACACAGTGGTCAGAAACATAATGGTCAGAAACACATTGGTCAGAAACACACTGGTCAGACACACACTGGTCAGAAAGACAGTGGTCAAAAACACACTGGTCAGAAACACAGTGGTCAGAAACACTGTGGTCATAAACACTGTGGTCATAAACACAACGGTCAGAAACACAGTGGTCAGAAACACAGTGGTCAGAAACACACTGGTCAGAAACACACCGGTCAGAAATACAGCGGTCAGAAACACAGCGGTCAGAAACACACTGGTCAGAAACACACTGGTCAGAAACACAGTGGTCAGTTATACAGTGGTCAGAAACACAATGGTCAGAAACACAGTGGGCAGAAACACAGTGATCAGAAACACACTGGTCAGAAGCACAGTGCTCAGAAACACAGTGGATAGAAACACAGTGGTCAGAAACACACTGGTCAGGAACATAGTGGTCAGAAACACACTGGTCAGAATTACAATGGTAAGAAACAGATAGGTCAGATACACAGTGGTCAGAAACACAGTGGTCAGAAACACACTGGTCAGAAACCACTGGTCAGAAATACAGTGGTCATAAACACAGTGGCCAGAAACACAGTGCTCAGAAACACACAGGTCAGACACACACTGGTCAGAAACACACTGGTCAGAAACACAGTGGTCCAAAACACAGTGGTAAGAAACACACTGGGCAAAAATACGGTGGTAAGAACCACACTGGTCTGAAACACAGGGGTCCGCAATACAGTGGTCAGAGACATATTGGTCATAAACACTGTGGTCAGAACACACTTGTCAGAAACACAGTGGTCAGAAACACACTGGTCAGAAACACAGTGGTCAGAAACAAACTGGTCATATACACACTGGTCAGAAACACGGTGGTCACAAACACAATGGTCAGAAACACAGTGCTCAGAAACACAGTGGTAGAGACATAGCTGTCAGGAACACAGTGGCCATAAAGATAGTGGTCAGAAACACAGTGGTTGGAAACACAGTGGTCAGAAACACAGTGGTCAAAAACATGGTGGTCAGAAACACAGTGGTCAAAAGCACACTAGTCAAAAACACAGTGGGCAGAAACACACCGGTCAGAAACACATTGTTCAGAAACACAGTGGTCAGAAACACCGTGGTCAGAAACACACTGGTCAGAAACACACCGGTCAGAAACACAGTGGTCAGAAACACATTTGTCAGAAATACAATGGTCAGAAACACAGTGGTCAGAAACACAGTGGTCAGAAACTCACTGGTCAGGAACACAGTGGTCATAAACACAGTGGTCAGAAACACACTGGTTAGAAACACACTGGTCAGAAAGACAGTGGTCAGGAACACAATGGTGAGAAACACACTGGTCAGAAACACAGTGGCCAGAAACACAATGGTCAGAAACAAAGTGGTCAGAAACACACTAGTCAGCAACACACTGGTCAGAAACAGAGTGGTCTGAAACACACTGGTCAGAAACACACTGGTCAGAAACACTCTGGTCAGAAACACACTGGTCAGAAACACAGTGGTCAGAAACACATTGGTCAGAAACACAGGTCAGGAACACAGTGGACAGAAACACAGTGGTCAGGAACACAGTGGTCAGAAACACACTGGTCAGAAACACAGTGGTCAGAAACACATTGGTCAGAAACACAGGTCAGGAACACAGTGGACAGAAACACAGTGGTCAGGAACACAGTGGTCAGAAACACGGTGGCCATAAACACAGTGGTCAGAAACACACCGGTCAGAAACACAGTAACACACTTGTCTGAAACACAGTGGTCAGGAACACAGAGCTCAGAAACACAATGGTCAGAAACACAGTGGTCAGAAACACACCGGTCAGAAACACAGTAACACACTTGTCTGAAACACAGTGGTCAGGAACACAGAGCTCAGAAACACAATGGTCAGAAACACACTGGTCAGGAACACACTGGCCAGAAATATAGTGGCCAAAAACACAGTGGCCAGAAACACATTGGTCGGAAACACAGAGTTATGTAACACACTGGTCAGAAATTCAGTGGTCATCACCGCAGTGGTCAGAAACACGGTGGTCAGAAGCACACTGGTCAGAACACACTGGTCAGAAACAACATGGTCAGAAACACACTGGTCAGAACCACACTGGCCAGAAACACACTGGTCGAAAACACAGTGGTCGAAAACACACTTGTCAGGAACACGATGCTTAGAAACACACTGGTCAGAAATACACTGGTCAGAAACACAGTGGTCAGAACCACAGTGGTCAGAAACACAGTGGTCAGACCCACAGTGGTCGGAGACACAGTGGTCAGAAACACAGTGGTCATAAACACAGTGGTCGGAAACACAGTGGTCAGAAACACAATGGTCAGAAACACACTGGCCAGTAACAAAATGGTCAGAAACACAGTGGTCAGAAACACAGTGGTCAGAAACACAGTGGTCAGAAACACAGTGGTCAGAAACACACTGGTCAGAAACACACTGGCCAGTAACAAAATGGTCAGAAACACAGTGGTCAGAAACACAGTGGTCAGAAACACAGTGGTCAGAAACACAGTGGTCAGAAACACACTGGTCATAAACACACTGGAGAGAAACACACTGGTCAGAAGCACAGTGGTCAGAAACACACTCGTCGTGAACACAGTGGTCATAAATACAATGGTCAGAAACACAGTGGTCAGAAACACACTGGTCATAAACACACTGGAGAGAAACACACTGGTCAGAAGCACAGTGGTCAGAAACACACTCGTCGTGAACACAGTGGTCATAAATACAATGGTAAGAAACGCACTGATCAGAGGCACACTGTTCAGAAACACAGTGGTCACAAACACAGTGTTCAGAAACACAGTGGTCAGAAACACACTGGTCAGAAACATAGTAGCCACAAACACACTGGTGAGAAACACAGCGGTCAGAGACACACTGGTCAGAAACACACTGGTCAGAGACAAAGTGGTCAGAAACACAGTGGTCAGAAACACACTGGTCAGAAACACACTGATCATAATCATAGTGGTCATAAACAAAGTGGTCAGAAACCCACTGGTCATAGGCACACTGTTCAGAAACACAGTGGTCAGAAGCACACTGGTCAGAAACACAGTTGTTATAAACACGCTGGTCAAAAACACAGGGGGCAGAAACACAATGGTCAGAAACACAATGGTCAGAAACGCTGTGGTCAAAAACACAGTGGTCAGAAACACAGTGGTCAGAACCACAGTGGTACGAAACACAGTGGTCAGAAACACACTGGTCAAAAACACTGTGGTCAGAAACACACTGGTCAGAAACACAGTGGTCAGAACCACAGTGGTACGAAACACAGTGGTCAGAAACACACTGGTCAAAAACACTGTGGTCAGAAACACACTGGTCAGAAACACACTGGTCAGAAACACTTTGGTCAGAAACACTGTGGTCAGAAACACAGTGGTCCGAAATACAGTGGTCAGAAACACACTGGTCAGAAACACATTGGTCAGAAACATAGTGGTCAGAAACAAAGTGGTCAGAAACATATGGTCAGAAACACAGTGGTCAGATACACAACACAGTGATTGGAAACACAGTGGTCAGAAGATCAGTGGTCAGAAACACAGTCGCCAGAAACACAGTGGTCAGAAACACACTGATAAAAAACATAGTGGTCAGAAACACACTGGTAAGAAACACAGTGGTCGGAAACACAGAGTTCAGAAACACACTGGTCAGAAACACACTGGCCAGAAACACACTGGTCAGAAACAAAGTGGTCGGAAACTCACTGGTCAGCAACACACTGGTCAGAAAAACAGTGGTCTG
Organism: Penium margaritaceum; assembly: GCA_023375785.1. NCBI lineage: Eukaryota > Viridiplantae > Streptophyta > Zygnematophyceae > Desmidiales > Peniaceae > Penium > Penium margaritaceum. The sequence goes on from SZWC01000449.1 coordinate 220,487, forward strand.
AAACACACTTGTCAGAAACACGCTGGTCAGATACACAGTGGTCAGAAACACAGTGGTCAGAAACATAGTGGTCAGAAACACAGTGGTCAGAAACACAATGGTAAGAAACACAGTGGTCAGAAACACAGTGCTCAGAAACACGGTGGCCAGAAACACAGTGGTCAGATTCGCATTGGTCAGAAACACAGTGGTCAGAAAAAAACTCGTCAAAAACACAGTGGTCAGAAAGACAGAGTTCAGAAACACAATGATCAAAAACACACTGGTCAGAAACACACTGGTCATGAAAACAGTGGCTAGAAACACAGTGGTCAGAAACACACTTGTCAGAAACACAGTGGTCGGAAACACAGAGTTGAGTAACACACTGGTCAGCAACACAGTGGTCATAAACCCTGTGGTCAGAAACACCGTGGTCCGAAACACACTGGTCACAAACAAACTGGTCAGAAACACACTGGTCAGAGATCAGTGGTCAGAAACAAAGTGGTCAGAAACACATTGGTCAGAACCACTGTAGCCAGAAACACACTGGTCAGAAACAAAGTGGTCAGAAACACACTGGTCAGAAATACAATGGTCAGAAACACACTGGTCAGGAACACGATGGTCAGAAACACAATGGTCAGAAACACACTATTCAGAAACACAGTAGTCAGAACCATAGTGGTCAGAAACATAGTGGTCAGAACCACAGTGGTCGGAAACACAGTGGTCAGAAACACAGTGGTCACAACCACTGTGGTCAGAAACACAGTGATCAGAAACACATTGGTCAAAAACACACTTGCCAGTAACACAGTGGTCAGAAACACCGTGGTCAGAAACACAGTGGTCAGAAACACTGTGGTCAGAAACACACTTGTCAGAAACACAGTGGTCAGAAACACACTGGTCAGAAACGCAGTGGTCATAAACCCAGTGGTCAGAAACACACTGGTCCTATGCATACTGTTCAGAAACACTGTGGTCAGAAACACTGTTGTAAGAAACACGGTAGTCATAAACACTTTGGTTAGAAACACAGTAGCCACAAACACACTGTTCAGAAACACAGTGGTAAGAAACACACCGGTCAGAAACACATCGGTCAGAGACAAAGTGGTCAGAAACTCCCTGGTCAGAAACACACTGGTCAGAAACAGAGTGGTCAGAAACACGGTGGTCAGAAACACAATGGTCAGAAACACAGTGGTCAGAAACACAGTGGTCTGAAACACAGTGGTCAGAAACACAGTGGTCATAAACACACTGGTTAGAAACACACTGGTCAGAAACACAGTGGTCAGAAACACAGTGGTCTGAAACACAGTGGTCAGAAACACAGTGGTCATAAACACACTGGTTAGAAACACACTGGTCAGAAACACATTGTTCATAAACACAGTGGTCAAAACACACTGATCATAAACACAGTGGTCATAAACACAGTGGTCAGAAACCCACTGGTAAGAGGCGCAGCATTCAGGAACACAGTGGTCACAAATGCATTGGTCATAGATACAGTCGTCAGAGGCACATTGTTCAGAAACACGGTGGTCAGAAGCACAGTGGTCAGAAACAAAGTTGTTAGAAACGCAGTGGTGAGAAACCCACTGGTCAGAAACTCAGTGGTCAGAAACACACTGGTCAGAAACACCGGGGGCAGAAACACAGTGGTCAGAAACACAGTGGTCAGAAACACAGTGGTCAGAACCAGTGGTAAGAAACACAATGGTAAGAAACACCCTGGTCAAAAACACTGTGGTCAGAAACACACTGGTCAGACACACACTGGTCAGAAACACATTGGTCAGAAACACACTGGTCAGAAATATAGTGGTCATAAACACAGTGGTCAGAAACACAGTGGTCAGAAACATAGTGGTCAGAAACACAGTCGTCAGAAACACACTGGTCAGAAACACAGTGGTCAGAAACACATTGGTCATAGACACACTGGTCAGGGACACAGTGGTCATAAACACCGTGGTCAGAAACACAGTGGTCAAAAACACACTTGTCAGAAACACATTGGTCATGAAGACAGTGGTCAGAGACAGAGTGGTCACAAACACACGGGTCCGAAACACAGTGGCCAGAAACACACTGGTGAGAATCACAGTGGTCAGAAACACACTGGTCAGAAACACAGTGGTATGAAACACAGTGGTCAGAAACACACTGTTCATAAACACACTGGTCAGAAACACACTGGTCAGAAACACAGTGGTATGAAACACAGTGGTCAGAAACACACTGTTCATAAACACACTGGTCAGAAACACACTGGTCATAAACACAGTGGTCAGAAACACAGTGGTCAGAAACACAGGATCAGAAACACGGTGGTCAGAAACACAGTGATTGCGAACACAGTGGTCAGAAGCACAGTGGTCAGCAACACGGTGGCCATAAACAGAGTGGTCAGAAACACACTGATCAGAAACAAAGTGGTCAGAAACACACTGTTGAGAAACACTGTGGTCAGAAACACACTGGTCAGAAACAAACTGGTCAGAAACACATTTATCAGAAACACGGTGGGCAGAAACACATAGGTCAGAAACACCTTGGTCAGAAACACAGTGGCCAGAAACACACTGGTCAAAAACACGGTGGCTAGAAACACAGTGGTCAGAATAACGCTGGTCAGAAACACAGTGGTCGGAAACACAGTGTTGAGTAACACATTGGTCAGAAACACGGTGGTCATAAACCCAGTGGTCAGAACCAAAGTGGTCAAAAACACACATGTCAGAAACACACTGTTCAGAAAAACAGTGGTCAGAAACACAGTGGTCAGAAACACAGTGGTCAGGAACACACTGGTCAGAACCACAGTGGCCTGAAACACACTGGTCAGAAACACAGTGGTCAGAAACACACTGGTAAGAAACACAGTGCTCAGAAACACACTGGTCAGAATCACACTGTTCAGAAACACGCTGGTCAGAAACACAGTGGTCAGAAACACAGTGGGAAGAAACACAGTGGTCAGAAATACAGTGGTTATAAACAAAGTGGTCAGAAACACACAAGTCAGAAACACAGGGTCAGAAATACGTTGATCAGAAACACAGTGGTCGGAAACACAGTGGTCAGAAACACAGTGGTGAGAAACACAGAGTTCAGAAACACAACAGTCAGAAACACACTGGTCAGAAACACACTGGTCAGAAACCAAGTGGTTAGAAACACACTGGTCAGAAACACGGTGGGCAGAAACACAGGAGTCAGAACCACACTTGTCTGAAACACACTGGCCAGAAACACACTGGTCAGAAACACACTGGTCAGAAACCAAGTGGTTAGAAACACACTGGTCAGAAACACGGTGGGCAGAAACACAGGAGTCAGAACCACACTTGTCTGAAACACACTGGCCAGACACACACTGGTCAGAAATACAGGGGCCAGAAACACAGTGGTCATAGACACACTGGTCAGAAACACAGTGGTGGGAAACACAGTGTTCAGAAACACACTGGTTAGAAACACAGTGGTCATAAACCAAGTGGTCAGGAACACAATGGTCTGAAACACACTGGTCAGAAACACACTGGTCAGAAACACTTTGGTCAGAAACACAGTGGTCAAAAACACAGTAGTCAGAAACACACTGGTCAGAACCACAGTGGCCAGATATACACTGGTCAGAAACACAGTGGTCAGAAACACACTGGTCAGAAACACTCTGGTCAGAAACACACTGGTCAGAAACACACTGGTCAGAAACACACTGGTCAGAAACACACTGGTCAGAAACACAGTGGTCTGAAACACAGTGGTCGGAAACACAGTGGTCAGAGACACTAGGGTCAGAATTACAGTGTTCAGAAACACAGTGGTCAGAAACACAGTGGTCAGAAACACAATGGCCAGTAACACAGTGGTCAGAAACACATTGGTCAGAAACACAGTGGTCATAGGCACACTGTTACGAAACACAGTGGTCAGAAACACAGTGGTCAGAGGTACACTGGCCAGAAACACAGTGCTCAGAAACACATTGGTCAAAAACACAATTGAAAGAAACTCAGTGGTCAGAAACACACTGGTCAGAAACACACCGGTCAGAAATACAGTGGTCACAAACACATTGGTCAGAAAACGACTGGTCATTAACACACTGGTAAGACACACACTGGCCAGAAACACAGTGGTCAGAAACACACTAGTCAGAAACACACTGGTCACAAGTACAGTGGTCAGCAACCAGTGGTCAGAAACACAGTGGTCAGAAACACACCGGTCAGAAACACACTGGTCAGAAACACATTTGTCAAAAACACAGTGTTGAGAAACACGGTGGTCAGAAACACACTGGTCAGAAACACACTGGTCAGAAACACAGTGGTCAGAAACACACTAGTCAACACCACAGTGGCCAGAAACACACCGGTCAGAAACACAGTGGTCATGAACACACTGGTCATAACACAGTGGTCAGAAACACAGTGGTCAGAAACACACTGGTCAGAAACACAGTGGTCATAAAGACCGTGGTCACAAACACAGTGGTCAGAAACACACTTGTCAGAAACACACTGGTCAGAAAGACAGTGGTCGAAAACACAGTGGTCAGAAACACACTGGTCAGAAACTCAGTGGCCAGAAACACACTGGTTAGAAACAAAGTGGTCAGAAACACATTGGTCAGAAACACAGTGGTCTGAAACACACTGGTCAGAAACACACTGGTCAGAAACACACTTGTCAGAAACATAGTGGTCAGGAACACAGTGGTCAGAAACACAGGGTCAGAAACACAGTGGTCAGAAATACAGTGATTGGGAACACAGTGGTCAGAAGCACAGTGGTCAGAAACACGTTGGCCAAAAACACAGTGGTCAGAAACACACTGATAAAAAGCACAGTGGTCTGAAACATACTGTTGAGAAACACAGTGGTCAGAAACACATAGTCTAGAAACACAATGGTCAGAAACACACCGGTCAGAAACACACTGGTCAGAAACACAGTGGTCAGATACACACCGGTCAGAAACACGGTGGGATGAAGCACAGTGGTCAGAAACACCCTTCTCAGAAACACACGGGCCTGAAACACACTGGTCAGAAATACAGTGGCCAGAAACACAGTGGTCAGAAACACACTGGTCAGAAACACAGTGGTCGGAACACAGTGTTCAGCAACACACTAGTTAGAAACACGGTTGTCATAAACCCAGTGGTCAGAAACGCAGTGGTCAGAAAACACTGGTCAGAAACACACTGGTGAGAAACACAGTGGTCAGAAACACAGTGGTCAGAAACACAGTGGTTAGAAACACACTGGTCCGAACCACAGTGGCCAGAAACACACTGGTCAGAAACACAGTGGTGAGAAACACACTGGCCAGAAACACAGTGGTCAGAAACACTCTGGTCAGAAACACACTGGTCAGAAACACACTGGTCACAAACACAGTGGTCAGAAACACAGTGGTCAGAAACACAGTAGTCAGAAACACAATGGTCAGAAACACAGTGGTCAGAAATACTGTGGTCAGAAACACAGTGGTCAGAAACACACTGGTCAGTAGCACACTGGTCAGAAACACACTGGTAAGAGACATAGTGGTCAGAAACACAGTGGTCAGAAACACAGGGTCAGAAACACAGTGGTAAGAAACACAGTGGTTGGAAACGCAGTGGTCAGAAACACAATGGTCAGAAACACGGTGGCCACAAACACAGTGGTCTGAAACACACTGGTCAGAAACATAGTGGTCAGAAACACAGTGGTGAGAAACACAGTGGTCGGAAACACAGAGTTCAGAAACACAATAGTCAGAAACACACTGGTCAGAAACACGCAGGTCAGAAACCAAGTGGTCAGAAACACACTGGTCAGAAACACGGTGGGCAGAACCACAGTGGTCAGAAACACACCTGTCAGAAACACACTGGCCAGAAACACACTGGTCAGAAATACAGGGGCAAGAAACACAGTGGTTATAAACACACTCGCCAGAAACACAGTGGTCGGAAACCCACTGTTCAGTAACACACTAGTCAGAAACACGGTGGTCATAAACCCAGTGGTCAGAGACACAGTGGTCAGAAACACACTGGTCAGAAACACACTGGTCAGAAACACACTCGTCAGAAACATAGTGGTCAGAAAGACAGTGGTCAGAAACACACTGGTCAGAACCACAGTGACCAGAAACACACCGGTCAGAAACACAGTGGTCAGAAACACACTGGTCAGAAACACACTGGTCAGAAACACACTCGTCAGAAACATAGTGGTCAGAAAGACAGTGGTCAGAAACACACTGGTCAGAACCACAGTGACCAGAAACACACCGGTCAGAAACACAGTGGTCAGAAACACACAAGTCAGAAACACAGTGGTCAGAAACACATTGGTCAGAAACACACTGGTCAGAAACACAGTGGTCATAAAATAAGTGGTCAGAAACACAGTGGTCAGAAACACACTTGTTAGAAGCACACTGGTCAGAAAAACAATGGTCAGAAACACAGTGGATAGACACACACTGGTCAGAAACACAGTGGCCAGAAACACACTGATGAGAAACACAGTGGTCGGAAACACACTGGTCAGAAAGACTGTGGTCAGATTCACACTGGTCAGAAACACACTGGTTTGAAACACATTGGTCAGAAACATAGTGGTCAGAGACATAGTGGTCAGAAACACAGAGTCAGAAACACAGTGGTCAGAAACACAGTGATTGGGAACACAGTGGCCAGAAGCACAGTGGTCAGAGACACGGTGGCCAGAAACACAGTGGTCAGAAACACACAGATCAGAAACACACTGTTGAGAAACACAGTGGTCAGAAACACAGCCTTCAGAAACACAATGGTCAGAAACACACTGGTCAGAATCACAGTGGTCAGAAACACACTGGTCAGAAACACGGTGGGCAGAAACACAGTGGCCATAAACACCCTGGTCAGAAACACACTGGCCAGAAACACACCGGTCAGCAATACAGTGGCCCGAAACACAGTGGTCAAAAAAACACTGGTCAGAAACACAATGGTCGGAAACACAGTGTTCAGTGGCACACTGGTCAGAAACTTGGTGGTTATAATTCCCGTGGTCAGAAACACAGTGGTCGGAAACACACTGGTCAGAAACACACTGGTCATAAACACAGTGGTCAGAAACACACTTGTGAGAAACACAATGGTCAGAAACACACTGGTCAGAACCACAGTGGCCAGAAACACACCGGTCAGAAACACAGTGGTCAGAAACACACTGGTCAGAAACACAGTGGTCAGAAACACACTGGTCAGAAACACACTGGTCAGAAACACACTGGTCAGAAACACAGTGGGCAGAAACACAGTGGTCATAAACACCCTGGTAAGAAACACAATGGCCAGAAACACACCGGTCAGAAACACAGTGGTCAGACACACACTGGTCAGAAACACAGTGGTCAGAGACACACTGGTTAGAAGGACAGTGGTAAAAAACACAGTGGTCAGAAATACAGTGGTCAGAAACACAGTGGTCAGAAACACACTGGTGAGAAACACAATGGTCAGAAACACACTGGTCAGAACCACAGTGGCCAGAAACACACCGGTCAGAAACACAGTGGTCAGAAACACACTGGTCAGAAACACAGTGGTCAGAAACACACTGGTCAGAAACACACTGGTCAGAAACACACTGGTCAGAAACACAGTGGTCAGAGACACACTGGTCAGAAGGACAGTGGTAAAAAACACAGTGGTCAGAAATACAGTGGTCAGAAACACAGTGGTCAGAAACACACTGGTCAAAAACACGCTGGTCAGAAACACACTGGTAAGAAAAATAGAGGTCACAAACACAGTGTTCAGAAACACAGGGTCAGAAACACGGTGGTTAGAAACACAGTGGTCGGAAACGCAGTGGTCAGACACACATTGGTCAGAAACATGGTGGCCAGAAACACACTGGTCAGAAACATAGTGGTCAGAAACACACTGGTGAGAAACACAGTGGTCATAAACACAGAGTTCAGAAACACAATAGTCAGAAACACACTGGTCAGAAACACACCAGTCAGAAACACACTGGTCAGAAACACGGTGGTCAGAAACACACTGGTCAGAAACACCGTGGTCATCAACACAGTGGTCAGAAAGACACTTGTCATAGGCACATTGTTACGAAACGCAGTGGTCAGAAACACAGTGGTCAGAAACACACTGGTCAAAAACACACTGGTCAGTAATACACCGATCAGAAACACAGTGGTCAGACACACACTGGTCAGAAACACAGTGGTCAGCAACACAGCGGTCAGAAACACATTGGTCAGAAACACGGTGGCAAAAAACTCACTGGTCCGAACACACTTGTCATAAAACAGTGGTCAGCAACACAGTGCTCAAGAACACAGTGGTCAGAAACATAGTGGTCAGAAACACATTTGTAAGACACACAGTGGTCAAAAGCACAGTGGTCACAAACACATTGGTCACAAACACGGTGGTCATAAACACAGTGGTGAGAAACAAAGTGGTCAGAAACACAGTGGTCAGAAACAATGTGGTCAGAAACACAGGGTCATACGAACAGTCGTCAGAAACATACTTGGAAGAAACACAGTGGTGAGAAACACACTGGTCAGAAACGCAGTGGTCAGAAAAACACAGGTCAGAAACACACTGGTCAGAAACACAGTGGTCAGAAACATAGTGGTCAGAAACCCACTGGTCAGAAACACAGTGGTCAGAAATACACTAGTTAGAAACACAGTGGTCAGAAACACAGTGGTCAGAAACACACTGCGCACGCACACACTGGTCAGAAACACAGTGGTCAGAAACACAGTGGTGTGAAACACAGTGGTCAGAAACACACTGGTCAGAGGCACAGTGGTCGGAAACACAGCGGTGAGAAACACACTGGTCGGAAACACGGTGGTCGGAAACACAGTGGTCAGAAACACACTGGTCGGAAACACAGTGGTCAGAAACGCACTAGTCAGATACACACTGGTCAAAACCACAGTGGTCAGAAACAGTGGTCAGAAACACAGCGGTCAGAAACACATTTGTCAGAAACACGCTGGTCACAAACACACTTGTCAGAAACACAATTATCAGAAACACAGTGGTCACAAACACAGTGGTCACAAACACAGTGGTCATAGACAGGGTAGTCAAAAACACATTGGTAAAAAACACAGTGGTCTGAAACACAGTGGTCAGAAACACAATGGTCATAAACACACTGGTCAGAAACACAATGGTCGGAAACACACTCGTCAGAAACACACTGGTCAGAAACACAGTAGTCAGAAACACTGTGGTCATAAACACAGTGGCCAGAAACAAAGTGGACAGAAATACAGTGGTCAGAAACACAGTGGTCAGAAACACAGTGGTCAGAAACACACTGGTCAGAAAAACAGTGGTCAGACACACACTGGTCAGAAACACAGGGGTCAGAAACACAGTGGTCAGAAAACCAGTGGTCAGAAACACAGTGGTTAGAAACAAATTGGTCAGAAACACAGGGTCATACACACGGTGGTCAGAAACACACTGGTCAAAAACAAAGTGGACAGAAACACACCGGTCAGAAACACACTGGTCAGAAACACAGTGGTCGTAAACACATTCGTCATAAACACACTGGTCGGAAACACAGTGATCAGAAACACATTGGTCAGATACACACTGGTCAAAACCACTGTGGTCAGAAACAGTGGTCAGAGACACAGTGGTCAGAAACACAGTGGTCAAAAACACGGTGGTCAGAAACACAGTGCTCAGAAACATGGTGGTCAGAAACACAGTTGCCAGAAACTCAGCGGTCAGAAACACACTGGTCAGAAACACACTGGTCAGAAACACAGTGGTCAGAAACACAGTGGTCAGAAACGCACTAGTCAGAAACACACTGGTCAGACACACACTGGCCAGAAACACAGTGGTTAGAACACACTGGTCAGAAACACATCGGTCATGAACACACCGGTCAGAAACACACTGGTTAGAAACACAGTGGTCAGAAACAGACTGGTCAGAAACACAGTGGACATAAACACAGTGGTCAGAAACAGCCTTGTCATAGGCACATTGTTACGAAACACAGTGGTCAGAAACACAGTGGTCGGAAACACACTGGTCAGGAAAACAGTGGTCACAAACACAGTGGTCAGAAATACAGTGGTCAGAAACACACTGGCCAGTAACACAGTGGTCAGAAACCCAGTGGTCAGAAACACAGTGGTTAGGAACACAGGGGTCAGAAACACACTGGTCAGAAACACACCGGTCAGAAACACACTGGTCAGAAACACAGTGGTCAGAAACACACTGGTCAGAAACATGGTGGTCATTAACACAGTGGTCAGAAACACCCTTGTCAGAGGCACATTGTTACAAAACACAGTGGTCAGAAACACAGTGGTCACTAACACAGTGGTCATAGGCACACTGGCCAGAACCATAGTGCTCAGGAACACTGTGGTCAGAAACACAGTTGTCAGAAACTCAGTGGTCACAAACTCATTGGTCAGAAACACACTGGTCAGAAACACAGTGGTCAGAAACACTGTGGTCAGAAACACACTGGTCAGAAACAAACTGGTCAGACACACACTGGCCAGAAACACAGTGGTCATAAACACACTGGTTAGAAACACACTGGTCATAAACACGGTGATCAGAAACCAGTGGTCAGAAACACAATGGTCAGAAACACACTGGTCATAAGCACACTCGTCAGAAAAACATTGGTCAGAAACACAGTGGTCAGAAACACAGTGGTCAGAAACACACTGGTCAGAAACACAGTGGTTGGAAACAGAGTGTTTAGTAACACACTGGTCATAAACACGGTGGTCATAAACCCAGTGGTCAGAAAGACAGTGGTCAGAGACACACTGGTCAGAAACACACAAGTCAGAAACACACTGGTCAGAAACCCAGTGGTAAGAAACACACTGGTCAGAAACACACTGGTGAGAACCACAGTGGCCAGAAACACACTGGTCAGGAACACACTGGTCAGAAAGACACTGGTCAGAAACACACTGGTCACAAACACACTGGTCAGAAGCTCAGTGGTCAGAAACACAGTGGTCAGAAACACACTGGTCAGAACCACAGTGGCCAGAAACACACCGGTCAGAAACACAGTGGTCAGAAACACACTAGTCAGAAACACAGTGGTCACAAACACACTGGTCAGAAACACACTGGTCAAAAACACACTTGTCAGACACACAGTGGTCAGAAACACAGTGGTCAGAAACACAGTGGTCAGAGACACAGGGTCAGAAACACAGTGGTCAGAAACACAGTGGTCGGAAACGCAGTGTTCAGAAACACAGTGGTCAGAAACACAGTGGCCAGAAACACAGTGGTCAGAAACACACTGGTCAGAAACACTGTGGTCAGAAACACACTGGTGAGAAACACAGTGGTCAGAAACACAGAGTTCAGAAACACAATAGTCAGAAACACACTGGTCAGAAACACACTGGTCAGAAACCCAGTGGTCAGAAACACACTGGTCACAAACACGGTGGGCAGAAACACAGTGGTCAAAAACACACTTGTCAGAAACACACTTGCCAGAAACACACTGGTCAGAAATACAGGGGCCAGAAACACAGTGGTCATAAACACACTGGTCAGAAACACTGTGGTCGGAAACACAGTGTTCAGTAACACACTAGTCAGAAACACGGTGGACATAAACCCAGTGGTCAGAAACAAAGTGGTCAGAAACACACTAGTAAGAAACACACTGGTCAGAAACACACTGGTCAGAAACACAATGGTCACAAACACAGAGGTCAGAAACACACTGGTCAGAACCACAGTGGCCAAAAACACACTGGTCAGAAACAGAGTGGTGAGAAACACACAAGTCAGAAACACAGTGGCGAGAAACACAATGGTCAGAAACACACCGGTCAGAAACACAATGGTCATAAACACAGTGGTCAGAAATACAGTGGTCAGAAACACAGTGGTCAGAAACACACTTGTCAGAAACACACTGGTCAGTATCACAGTGGCCAGAAACACACTGGTGAGAAACACAGTGGTCACAAACACACTGGCCAGAAACACAGTGGTCAGAAACACACTGTTGAGAAACACAGTGGTCAGAAACACATTGGTCAGAAACACATAGTTCAGAAACACAATGGTCAGAAAGACACTAGTCAGAAACACAGTGGTCAGAAACACACTGGTCAGAAACACCGTGGTCAGAAACACACTGACGAGAAAGACACTGATCAGAAATACAGTGGCCACAAACACAGTGGTCAGAAACACACTGGTCAGAAACACAGTGGTCGGAAACACAGCTTTCAGTAGCACACTGGTCAGTAACACGGCGGTCATAAACCCACTGGTCAGAAGCACACTGGTCAGAAACACACTGGTCAGAAACGCACTGGTCAGAAACACAGTGGACAGAAACACGGTGGTCAGAAAGACAGTGGTCAGAAACACAGTGGTCAGAAATACAGTGGTCAGAAACACAGTGGTCAGAAATACACTGGTCAGAAACGCACTGGTCAGAAACACACTGGTAAGAAACATAGTGGTCAGAGACACAGTGTTCAGAAACAAAGGGTCAGAAAAACAGAGGCCAGAAACACAGTGGTCAGACACGCAGTGGTCAGAAATACAGTGGTCAGAAACACGGTGGCCAGAAACACAGTGGTGAGAAACACACTCGTCAGAAAAACAGTGGTCAGAAACACACTGGTGATAAACACAGTGGTCAGAAACACAGAGTTCAGAAACACAATAGTCAGAAACACACTGGTCAGAATTACACCGGTCAGAAACCCAGTGGTCAGAAACACACTGGTCAGAAACACGGTGGGCAGAAACACAGTGGTCAGAAATACACTTGTCAGAAACACGCTGGCCAGAAACACACTGGTCAGAAATACAGGGGCCAGAAACACAGTGGTCATAAACACACTGGTCAGAAACACAGTGGTCGGAAACAGAGTGTTCAGAAACACTGGTCTGAAACACGGTGGTCATAACCCAAGTGGTCAGAAACACAGTGGTCAGAAACACACTGGTCATAAACACACTGGTCAGAAACACACTGGTTAGAAACACACTGGTCAGAAACACAGTGGTCAGAAACACACTGGTCAGAAACACACTGGTCAGAAACACACTGGTCAGAAACACAGTGGTCAGACACACAGTGGTCAGAAACACACTGGTCAGAACCACAGTGGTCAGAAACACACGGGTCAGAACACAGTGGTCAGAAACACACAGGTCAGGAACACGGTGGTCAGAAACACACTGGTCAGAAACACACTGGTCAGAAACACACTGGTAAGAAACACCCTGGTCAGAAACACAGTGGTCAGAAACACAGTGGTCAGAAACACAGTGGTCATAAATAGAGTGGTAAGAAACACAGTGGTCAGAAACACACTGGCTAGTAACACAGTGGTCAGAAACACCGTGGTCAGAAACACAGTGGTCAGGATCACAGTGGTCAGAAACACACTGGTCAGAAACACATCAGTCAGAAACACACTGGTCAGAAACACAATGGTCAGAAACACACTGGTCAGAAACACCGTGGTCATCAACACAGTGGTCAGAAGGACACTTGTCATAGGCACATTGTTACGAAACACAATGGTCAGAAACACAGTGGTCAGAAACACACTGGTCAAAAACACACTGGTCAGTAATACACCGATCAGAAACACAGTGGTCGGACACACACTGGTCAGAAACACAGTGGTCAGCAACACAGCGGTCAGAAACACATTGGTCAGAAACACGGTGGTTAAAAAACACACTGGTCCGAACACACTGGTCATAAAGACAGTGGTCAGCTACACAGTGCTCAAGAACACAGTGGTCAGAAACATAGTGGTCAGAAACACATTGGTAAGACACATAGTGGTCAAAAGCACAGTGGTCACAAACACAGTGGTCACAAACACGGTGGTGATAAACACAGTGGTGAGAAACAAAGTGGTCAGAAACACAGTGGTCAGAAACAATGTGGTCAGAAACACAGGGTCATACAAACAGTCGTCATAAACATACTGGTCAGAAACACAGTGGTGAGAAACACACTGGTCAGAAACGCAGTGGTCAGAAAAACACAGGTCAGAATCACACTAGTCAGAAATACAGTGGTCAGAATCATAGTGGTCAGAAACCCAGTCGTCAGAAACACAGTGGTCAGAAATACACTAGTTAGAAACACAGTGGTCAGAAACACAGTGGTCATAAACACACTGCGCATGCACACACTGGTCAGAAACACAGTGGTCAGAAACACAGTGGTCTGAAACACAGTGGTCAGAAACACACTGGTCAGAGGCACAGTGGTCGGAAACACAGTGGTCAGAAACACACTGGTCGGAAACACTGTGGTCGGAAACACAGTGGTCAGAAACACACTGGTCGGAAACACAGTGGTCAGAAACACACTAGTCAGATACACACTGGTCAAAACCACAGTGGTCAGAAACAGTGGTCAGAAACACAGTGGTCAGAAACACATTTGTCAGAAACACGCTGGTCACAAACACACTTGTCAGAAACACAATGGTCGGAAACACAGTGGTCACAAACACAGTGGTCACAAACACAGTGGTCAGAGACAGAAGAGTCAAAAACACATTGAAGAAAAACACAGTGGTCTGAAACACCGTGGTCAGAAACACAATGGTCATAAACACACTGGTCAGAAACACAATGGTTGGAAACACACTGGTCAAAAACACACTGGTCAGAAACACAGTAATCAGAAACACGATGGTCATCAACACAGTGGCCAGAAACAAAGTGGACACAAATACAGTGGTCAGAAACACAGTGGTCAGAAACACAGTGGTCAGAAACACACCGGTCAGAAAAACAGTGGTCAGACACACACTGGTCAGAAACACAGTGGTCAGAAACACAGTGGTCAGAAACACAGTGGTCAGAAACACAGTGGTTAGAAACAAAGTGGTCAGAAACACAGGGTCATACACACGGTGGTCAGAAACACACTGGTCAGAAACACAGTGGTCAGAAACACAGTGGTTAGAAACAAAGTGGTCAGAAACACAGGGTCATACACACGGTGGTCAGAAACACACTGGTCAGAAACACAGTGGTCAGAAACACACTGGTCAGAAACACACTGGTCAGAAACACAGTGGTCCGAAACACATTGGTCATAAACACACTGGTCGGAAACACTGTGGTCAGAAACACATTGGTCAGATACACAATGGTCAAAACCACTGTTGTCAGAAACAGTGGTCAGAGACACAGTGGTCAGAAACACAGTGGTCAAAAACACGGTGGTCAGAAACACAATTGTCAGAAACACAATGGTCAGAAACACAGTGGTCAGAAACACAGTGGTCAGAAACACAGTGGTCAGAAACACAGTGGTCAGAAAAACACTGGTCAGAAACACAGTGGTCAGAAGAACAGGGTCATACACACAGTGGTCAGAAACACACTGGTCAGCAACACAGTGGTCAGAAACACACTGGTCAGAAACACACTGGTCAGAAACACTGTGGTCGGAAACACAGTCTTCAGAGGCACACTGGTCGGAAAGACAGTGGTCAGACACACATCGGTCAGATAAACACTGGTCAAACCCATTGTGGACAGAAACAGTGGTCAGAAACACAGTGGTCAGAAACACAGTGGTCAAAAATACGGTGGTCAGAAACACACTTGTCAGAAACACAATGGTCAGAAACACAGTGGTCAGAAACACAGTGCTCACTAACACAGTGGTCAGAAACACAGTAGTCAGAAACACATTGGTCAGAAACACAGTGGTCAGAAACACAGTGGTAAGAAACACAGTGGTCAGAAACACACTGGTCAGAAACACACTGGTGGGAAACACACTGGTCAGAAACACAGTGGTCAGAAACACAGTAGTCAGAAACACATTGGTCAGAAACACAGTGGTCAGAAACACAGTGGTAAGAAACACAGTGGTCAGAAACACACTGGTCAGAAACACACTGGTGGGAAACACACTGGTCAGAAACACACTGGTCAGAAACACACAGGTCAGAAATATAGTGGTCATAAGCACAGTGGCTAGAAACACAGTGGTCAGAAAAACAGTGGTCAGAAACACAGCGGTCAGAAACACATTGGTCAGAAACACACTCGTGAGAAACACAGTGGTCCAACACACACTGGTCAGAAACACTGTGGTCAGTAACACAGTGGTCAGAAACACAGTGGTCAGAAACACAGTGGTCACAAACAAAGTGGTCACAAACACACTGGCCAGAAACACAGTGGTCAGAAGAACATGGTCATACACACGGTGGTCAGAAAAACACTGGTCAGAAACACATTGGTCAGAAACACACTGGTCAGAAACACACTGGTCAGAAACACACTGGTCAGAAACACACTGGTCAGAAACACAGTGGTGAGAAACACAGGGGACAGAAACTCATTGGTCAGAAACACACTGGTCAGAAACACACTGGTCAGAAACACACTGGTCAGAAACACACTGGTCAGAAACACAGTGGTGAGAAACACAGGGGACAGAAACTCATTGGTCAGAAACACACTGGTCATAAACAGGGTGGTCAGAAACGCAGTGGTCAGAAACACACTGGTCAGAAACACAGTGGTCAGAAACACACTGGACAGAACCACAGTGGTCAGAAACACACTGGTCAAAAACACACCGGTCAGAAACACACTGGTCAGCAACAATGTGGTCAGACACACACTGGTCAGAAACACAGTTGTCAGAAACAAAGTGGTCAGAAACACAGTGGTCAGAGACACAGTGGTAAAAAACACACTGGCCCGAACACACTGGTCATAAAGACAGTGGTCAGCAACACAATGGTCTGGAACACAGTGGTCAGAAACACAGTGGTCAGAGACACAGTGGTAAAAAACACACTGGCCCGAACACACTGGTCATAAAGACAGTGGTCAGCAACACAATGGTCTGGAACACAGTGGTCAGAAACACAGTGGTCAGGAACACACTGGTCAGACACACAGTGGTCAGAAACACAGTGGTCAGAACA
Source organism: Penium margaritaceum (assembly GCA_023375785.1). Lineage (NCBI taxonomy): Eukaryota > Viridiplantae > Streptophyta > Zygnematophyceae > Desmidiales > Peniaceae > Penium > Penium margaritaceum. The sequence goes on from SZWC01000449.1 coordinate 237,504, forward strand.
ACAGTGGTCAGAAACATAGTGGTCCCAAACACGGTGGTCATAAACACAGTGGTCAGAAACAAAGTGGTCAGAAACACAGCGGTCATAAACACAGTGGTTTGAAACACAGGGTCATAAACACAGTCGTCAGAAATACACTGGTCAGAAACACAGCGGTCAGAAACACACTGGTCATAAACGCAGTGGTCAGAAACACAAAGGTCAGAAACACACTGTTCAGAAACACAATGGTCAGAATCATTGTGGGCAGAAACCCACTGGTCAGAAACACAGTGGTCAAAAATACACTGGTCAGAAACACAGTGGTCAGAAGCCACGTGGTCAGAAACACACTGCACAGGCACACAGTGGTCAGAAACACAGTGGTCAGAAACACAGTGGTCCGAAACACGGTGGTCAGAAACACAGGGGTCAAAGGCACATTGGTCAGCATTATAGTGGTAATAGACACGGTGGTCAGAAACACAGTGGTCGGAAACACAGTGGTTAGAAACACACTGGTCGGAAACACAGTCGGCAGAAACACATTAGTCAGATACACAATGGTAAAACCAGAGTCGTCAGAAACACGGTGGTCAGAAACACACTTGTCAGAAACACAATGGTCAGAAACACAGGGGTCAGAAAGACAGTGGTCACAAACACAGTGGTCAGAAACAAAGTAGTCAGAAACACATTGGTCACAAACACAGTGGTCAGAAACGCAGTGGTCACAAACAGAGTGGTAAGAGACACACTTGTCAGAAACACAATGGTCGGAAAAACACTGGTCAGAAACACAGTGGTCAGAAACACAGTGGTCAGAAACACAGTGGTCAGAAACACATTGGTCATAAACACAGTGGCCAGAAACACAGTGGTCAGAAACACAGTGGTCAGAAACACAGTGGTCAGACACACA
>SZWC01000449.1:238779-263911 GCA_023375785.1 Penium margaritaceum
TGGTCAGAAACACAGTGGTCAGAAACACACTGGTCAGAAACACAGTGGTCAGAAATACACTGGTCAGAAATACAGTGGTCAGAAACACAGTGGTCAGAAACACACTGGTCAGAAACACAGTGGTCAGAAACACACTGGTCAGAAACACAGTAGTCACAAATACAGCGGTCAGAAACACAGTGGTCAGAAACACAGTGGTCAGAAACACAGTGGTCCGAAAAACAGTGCTCGGAAAGACAGTGGTCAGAAACACAGTGGTTAGAAACACAGTGGTCAGAAACACACTGGTCATAAACACAGTGGTCAGAAACACAGTGGTCAGAAACACACTGGTCAGAAACACAGTGGTCAGTAACACAATCGTCAGGAACATAGTGGTCAGAAACACACTGGTCAGAAACACATTGGTCAGAAACACACTGGTCAGAAAGACAGGGGTCAGACATACACTGGTCAGAAACAAAGTGGTCAGAAACACACTGGTTATAAACACATTGGTCCCAGCACACTGGTAAGAAACAAAGTGGTAAGAAACACAGTGGTCAAAAACAGTGGTCACAACCTCACTGGCCATAAACACACTGGTCAGAAACACACTCGTCAGAAACACTTAGGTCAGAAACACACTGGTCAGAAAAACTGCGGTCACAAACACACTGGTCAGAAACAGACTGGTCAAAAAACACAGTGGTCAGAAACACACTGGTCAGAAACACAGTGGTCGGAAACACAGTGGTCAGAAACACACTGGTCGGAAACACATTGGTCAGAAACACACTGGTCAGATACACACTTGTCAAAACCACCGTGTTCAGAAATAGTGGTCAGAAACACAGTGGTCAGAAACACGGTGGTCAGAAACACACTTGCCAGAAACACAATGGTCAGAAACACAGTGGCCAGAAACATAGTGGTCACAAACACAGTGGTCAGAAACACAGTAGTCAGAGACACATTGGTCAGAGACACAGTGGTCAGAAACACATTGGTCAGAAACACAGTGGTCAGAGTCACAGTGGTCAGAAACACAATCGTCGGAACACACTGCTCAGAAACACACTCGTCAGAAATACAGTAGTCAGGAACACAGCGGTCATAAACACCCTGTCTAGAAACACAATGGTCAGAAACACAGTGGTCAGAAACACAATGGTCAGAAACACACTGGTCAGAAACACAGTGGTCAGACACACACTGGTCAGAAACACAGTGGTCTGAAAAACAATGGTCACAAACACAGTGGTCAGAAACAGAGTGGTCAGAAAGAAAGTGGTCATACACACAGTGGTCAGAAACACACTGGTCAGAAACACAGTGGTCAGAAACACAGTGGTCGGAAACACAGCGGTCACAAACACACTGGTCAGAAACACGGTGGTCAGAAACACATTGGTCAGATACACACTGGTGAAAACCACAGAGGTCAGAAACAGTGGTCAAAAACACAGTGGTCAGCAACACAGTGGTGAAAAACACGGTGGTCAGAAACACACGTGTCAGAAACACAATGGTCAAAAACACAGTGGTCAGAAACACAGTGGTCAGAAACACAGTGGTCAGAAACACAGTGGTCAGAAACACACTGGTCATAAACACAGTGGTCAGAAACACAGGGTCATACACACAGTGGTCAGAAACACACTGGTCAGCACCACAGTGGTCAGAAACACACTGGTCAGAAACACACAGGTCAGAAACGCAATGGTCGGAAACACAGTGGTCAGAAACATACTGGTGGGAAACACAGTGGTGAGAAAAACATTGGTCAGACACGTACTGGTCAAAACCACAGTGGTCAGAAACAGTGGTCAGAAACACAGCGGTCAGGGACACAGTGGTCAAAAACACGGTGGTCAGAAACACACTTGTCAGAAACACAATGGTCAGAAAAACACAGTGGTCAGAAACACAGTGGTCACAAACACAGTGGTCAGAAACACAGTAGTCAGAAACACATTGGTCAGAAACACACAGGTCAGAAACATGGAGGTCATAAACACAGTGGTCAGAAACACACTGGTGGAAAACACAGTGGACAGAAACACATTGGTCAGATACACACTGGTCAAAACCACAGTGGTCAGGAACAGTGGTCAGAAACACAGTTGTAAGAAACACAGTGGTCAAAAACATGGTGGTCAGAAACACACTTGTCAGAAACACAATGGTGAGAGACACAGTAGTTAGAAACACACTAGTCAGAAACACAGTGGTCAGGAACACGGTGGTCAGAAACACAGTGGTCAGAAACACAGTGGTCAGAAACAAAGTGGTCAGAAACACACTGGTCAGAAACACAGTGGTCAGAAACACATGGGTCATACACACAGTGGTCAAAAACACACTGGTCAGAAACATAGTGGTGAGAAACACACTGGTCAGAAACACACTGGTCAGAAACACACTGGTCAGAAACACACTGGTCATAAACACAGTGGTCAGAAACACACCGGTCAGAAACAGAGTGGTCATAAACACATTGGTCAGTAACAAAGTGGTCAGAAACACATTGGTCAGAAGCACACTGGTTTTAGACACAGTGGTCAGAAACACAGTGGTCAGGGACACAGGGGACAGAAACACAGTGGTCAGAACCACAGTGGTCAGAAACACAGTGGTCAGAAACACAATGGTCAGAAACACTCTGCTCACAAACAAAGTGGTCAGAAACACACTGGTCAGAAACACAGTGGTCAGAAATACAGCGGTGAGAAACACAGCAGTCAGAAACACAGTGGTCCAAAACATAGTGCCCAGAACCACAGTGGTCAGAAACACAGCGGTCAAAAACTCAGTGGTCAGAAACACATTGGTCACAAACACGGTGGTCAGAAACACAGTGGTCAGAAACACAGTGGTCAGAAACACAGTGGTCAGAAACACACCGGTTAGAAACACAGTGGTCAGAAACACCCTGGTAAGAAACACACTGGCCAGAAACACACTGGTCAGAAATACAGTGGCCAGTAACACAGTGGTCAGAAACACACTGGTCAGAAACACAGTGGTCAGAAACACAGTGTTCATTAGCACACTGGGCAGAAACACAGTGGAGACAGACCCAGTAGTCAGAAACACAGTGGTCTGAAACACACTTGTCACAAACACACTGGTTAGAAACACAGTGGTCAGAAACACAGTGGTCAGAAACACAGTGGTCAGAAACACACTGGTCAGAACCACAGTGGCCAGAAACACACCGGTCAGAAACATAGTGGTCAGAAACACACTGGTCAGAAACACAGTGGTCTGAAACACAGTGGTCCCAAAAACGGTGGTCATAAACACAGTGGTCAGAAACAAAGTGGTCAGAAACACAGTGGTCATAAACACAGTGGTCAGAAACACAGGGTCATAAACACAATCGTCAGAAACACACTGGTCAGAAACACACTGGTCAGAAACACACTTGTCATAAACACAGTGGTCAGAAACACACAGGTCAGAAACACACTGTTCAGAAACACAGTGGTCAGAAGCATAGTGGGCAGAAACCCACTGGTCAGAAACACAGTGGTCAAAAATACACTAGTCACAAACACAGTGGTCAGAAACCACGTGGTTACAAACACACTACGCAGGCACACACTGGTCAGAAACACAGTTGTCAGAAACACAGTGGTTAGAAACACGGTGGTAAGAAACACACTGGTCAGAGGCACATTGGTCAGCATTATAGTGGTCAGAGACACGGTGGTCAGAAACACAGTGGTCGGAAAGACAGTGGTTAGAAACACACTGGTCGGAAACACAGTGGTCAGAAACACGTTGGTCAGATACACAATGGTCAAAACCACAGTGGTCAGAAACACGGTGGTCAGAAACACACTTGTAAGAAACACAATGGTCAGAAACACAGGGGTCAGAAAGACAGTGGTCACAAACACAGTGGTCAGAAACAAAGTAGTGAGAAAGACATTGGTCAGAAACACAGTGGTCAGAAACGCAGTGGTCACAAACAGAGTGGTCAGAGACACACTGGTCAGAAACACAATGGTCGGAAACACACTGGTCAGAAACACAGTGGTCAGAAACACAGTGGTCAGAAACACAGTGGTGAGAAACACATTGGTCATAAACACAGTGGCCAGAAACACAGTGGTCAGAAACACTGTGGTCAGAAACAGAGTGGTCAGAAACACAGTGGTCAGAAACACAGTGGTCAGCAATACAGTGGTCAGAAACACAGTGGTCAGACACACACTGGTCAGAAACATAGTGGTCAGAAACATGGTGTTCATACACACAGTGGTCAGAAACACACTGGTCAGAAACACAGTGGTGAGGAACACACTGGTCAGAAACACACTGGTCAGAAACACACTGGTCAGAAACACACTGGTCAGAAACACGGTGGTCGGAAACACAGTGGTCAGAAACACACTGGTCGGAAACACGGTGGTCAGAAATACACTGGTCAGGAACACAGTGGTCAGAAACGCAGTGGTGAGAAACACAGTGATCAGAAACACAGTGGTCAGAAACACACTGGTCAGAAACACAATGGTCACAAATACAGCAGTCAGAAACACAGTGGTCAGAAACACAGTGGTCAGAAACACAGTGGTCCGAAACACAGTGCTCGGAAACACAGTGGTCAGAAACACACTTGTTGGAAACACAGTGGTCAAAAACACCCTGGTCAGAAACACACTGGCCAGAAACACACTGGTCAGAAATACAATGGCCAGTAACACTGTGGTCAGAAACACACAGGTCAGAAATACAGTGGTCAGAAACACAGTGTTCATTAGCACACTGGGCAGAAACACGGGGGAGATAGACCCAGTGGTCAGAAACACAGTGGTCAGAAACACACTTGTCAGAAACACACTGGTCAGAAACACAGTGGTCAGAAACACAGTGGTCAGAAACACAGTGGTCAGAAACACACTGGTCAGAACCACAGTGGCCAGAAACACACCGGTATGAAACACAGTGGTCAGAAACACACTGGTCAGAAACACCGTGGTCAGAAACAGAGTGGTCCCAAACTCGGTGTTCATAAACACAGTGGTCAGAAACAAAGTGGTCAGAAACACATTGATCATAAACACAGTGGTCAGAAACACAGGGTCATAAACACAGTCGTCAGAAACACACTGGTCAGAAACACAGTGGTCAGAAACACACTGGTCATAAACGCAGTGGTCAGAAACACACAGGTATGAAACACACTGTTCAGAAACACAGTGGTCAGAAACATAGTGGGCAGAAACCCACTGGTCAGAAACACAGTGGTCAAAAATACACTAGTCAGAAACACAGTGGTCAGAAACCACGTGGTCACAAACACACTGTGCAGGCACACACTGGTCAGAAACACAGTGGTCAGAAACACAGTGGTCCGAAACACGGCGGTAAGAAACACATTGGTCAGAGGCACACTGGTCAGCATTTTAGTGGTCAGAGACACGGTGGTCAGAAACACAGTGGTCGGAAACACAGTGGTTAGAAACACACTGGTCGGAAACACAGTGGTCAGAAACACGTTGGTCAGATACATTATGGTCAAAACCACAGTGGTCAGAAACACGGTGGTCAGAAACACACTTGTCAGAAACACAATGGTGAGAAACACAGGGGTCAGAAAGACAGTGGTCACAAACACAGTGGTCAGAAACAAAGTAGTCAGAAACACATTGGTCAGAAACACAGTGGTCAGAAACGCAGTGGTCACAAACAGAGTGGTCAGAGACACACTGGTCAGAAACACAATGGTCATAAACACACTGGTCAGAAACACAGTGGTCAGAAACACAGTGGTCAGAAACACAGTGGTCAGAAACACATTGGTCATAAACACAGTGGCCAGAAACACAGTGGTCAGAAACAAAGTCGTCAGAAACAGATTGGTCAGAAACACAGTGGTCAGAAACACAGTGGTCAGAAACACAATGGTCAGAAACACAGTGGTCAGACACACACTGGTCAGAAACATAGTGGTCAGAAACACAGTGTTCATAAACACAGTGGTCGGAAACACCGTGGTCAGAAGTAAAGTGGTCAGAAACACACTGGTCATAAACACAGTGGTCAGAAACACAGGGTCATACACACAGTGGTCAGAAACACACTGGTCAGAAACACAGTGGTGAGAAACACACTGGTCAGAAACACACTGGTCAGAAACACACTGGTCAGAAACACACTGGTCAGAAACACGGTGGTCGGAAACACAGTGGTCAGAAACACACTGGTCAGAAACACGGTGGTCAGAAACACACTGGTCAGAAACACACTGGTCAGAAACACACTGGTCAGAAACACACTGGTCAGAAACACGGTGGTCGGAAACACAGTGGTCAGAAACACACTGGTCAGAAACACGGTGGTCAGAAATACACTGGTCAGGAACACAGTGGTCAGAAACACAGTGGTGAGAAACACACTGGTCAGAAACACACTGGTCAGAAACACAGTGGTCACAAATACAGCAGTCAGACACACAGTGGTCACAAACACAGTGGTCAGAAACACAGTGGTCCGAAACACAGTGCTCGGAAACACAGTGGTCAGAAACACAGTGGTCAGAAACACAGTGGTCAGAAACACACTGGTCATAAACACAGTGGTCAGAAACACAGTGGTCAGAAACACACTGGTCAGAAACATAGTGGTCAGAAACACACTGGTCAGAAACACACTGGTAAGAAACACACTGGTCAGAAAGACAGGGGTCAGACATACACTGGTCAGAAACAAAGTGGTCAGAAACACAGTGGTCAGAAACACAGTGGTTATAAACACATTGGTCCCAGCACACTGGTCAGAAACAGAGTGGTCAGAAACACTGTGGTCAAAAACAGTGGTCACAACCTCACTGGCCAGAAACACACTGGTCAGAAACACACTCGTCAGAAACACTTAGGTCAGAAACACACTGGTCAGAGAAACAGCGGTCAGGAAAACTCTGGTCAGAAACACACTGGTCAGAAAAACTGCGGTCACAAACACACTGGTCAGAAACAGACTGGTCAGAAACACAGTGGTCAGAAACACACTGGTCAGAAAAACAGTGGTCGGAAACACAGTGGTCAGAAAAACACTGGTCGGAAACACATTGGTCAGAAACACACTGGTCAGATACACTGTTGTCAAAACCACAGTGGTCAGAAATAGCGGTCAGAAAAACAGTGGTCAGAAACACAGTGGTCAGAAACACGGTGGTCAGAAACACACTTGTCAGAAACACAATGGTCAGAAACATAGTGGCCAGAAACACAGTGGTCACAAACACAGTGGTCAGAAACACAGTAGTCAGAGACACATTGGTCAGAGACACAGTGGTCAGAAACTCATTGGTCAGAAATACTGTGGTCAGAGTCACAGTGGTCAGAAACACAATCGTCAGAAACACACTGGTCAGAAACACACTCGTCAGAAATACAGTAGTCAGGAACACAGTGGTCATAAACACCCTGTCTAGAAACTCAATGGTCAGAAACACAGTGGTCAGAAACACAGTGGTCAGAAACACACTGGACAGAAACACAGTGGTCAGACACACACTGGTCAGAAACACAGTGGTCTGAAAAACAGTGGTCGCAAACACAGTGGTCAGAAACAGAGTGGTCAGAAAGAAAGTGGTAAGAAACACAGGGTCATACACACAGTGGTCAGAAATACACTGGTCAGAAACAGAGTGGTCAGAAACACACTGGTCAGAAACACACTGGTCAGAAACACAGTGGTCGGAAACACAGCGGTCACAAACACACTGGTCGGAAACACGGTGGTCAAAAATACATTGGTCGGATACACACTGGTCAAAACCACAGTGGTCAGAAACTGTGGTCAGAAACACAGTGGTCAGCAACACAGTGGTCAAAAGCACGGTGGTCAGAAACACACGTGTCAGAAACACAATGGTCAAAAACCCACTGGTCACAAACACAGTGGTCAGAAAAACAGTGGTCAGAAACACAGTGGTCAGAAACACAGTGGTCAGAAACACACTGGTCATAAACACAGTGGTCAGAAACACAGGGTCATACACACAGTGGTCAGAAACACACTGGTCAGCACCACAGTGGTCAGAAACACACTGGTCAGAAACACAGTGGTCAGAAACACAGTGGTCAGAAACACACTGGTCATAAACACAGTGGTCAGGAACACAGGGTCATACACACAGTGGTCAGAAACACACTGGTCAGCACCACAGTGGTCAGAAACACACTGGTCAGAAACACACAGGTCAGAAACGCAGTGGTTGGAAACACAGTGGTCAGAAACATACTGGTGGGAAACACAGTGGTGAGAAACACATTTGTCAGACACATACTAGTGAAAACCACAGTGGTCAGAAACAGTGGTCAGAAACACAGTGGTCAGAAACACAGTGGTCAAAAACACGGTGGTCAGAAACACACTTGTCAGAAACACAATGGTCAGAAACATGGTGGTCAGAAACACAATGGTCACAAACACAGTGGTCAGAAACACAGTAGTCAGAAACACATTGGTCCGAAACACAGTGGTCAGAAACACAGTGGTCAAAAATTCGGTGGTCAGAAACACACTTGTCAGAAACACAATGGTCAGAAACATGGAGGTCATAAAGACAGTGGTCAGAAACACACTGGTGGGAAACACAGTGGTCAGAAACACATTGGTCAGATAACACTGGTCAAAACCACAGAGGTCAGGAACAGGGGTCAGAAACACAGTGGTAAGAAACACAGTGGTCAAAAACATGGTGGTCAGAAACACACTTGTCAGAAACACAATGGTGAAAAACACAGTAGTTAGAAACACACTGGTCAGAAACACAGTGGTCAGTAACACAGTGGTCAGAAACACAGTGGTCAGAAACACAGTGGTCAGAAACACAGTGGTCAGGAACACACTGGTCAGAAACACACTGGTCAGAAACACAGTGGTCAGTCACACAGTGGTCAGAAACACAGTGGTCAGAAACACAGTGGTCAGGAACACACTGGTCAGAAACACACTGGTCAGAAACACAGTGGTCAGTCACACAGTGGTCAGAAACACAGTGGTCAGAAACACAGTGGTCAGGAACACACTGGTCAGAAACACACTGGTCAGAAACACAGTGGTCAGTCACACAGTGGTCAGAAACACAGTGGTCAGAAACACAGTGGTCAGGAACACACTGGTCAGAAACACACTGGTCAGAAACACAGTGGTCAGTCACACAGTGGTCAGAAACACAGTGGTCAGAAACACAGTGGTCAGGAACACACTGGTCAGAAACACACTGGTCAGAAACACAGTGGTCAGTCACACAGTGGTCAGAAACACAGTGGTCAGAAACACAGTGGTCAGGAACACACTGGTCAGAAACACACTGGTCAGAAACACAGTGGTCAGTCACACAGTGGTCAGAAACACAGTGGTCAGAAACACAGTGGTCAGAAACACAGTGGTCAAAAACACGGTGGTCAGAAACACACTTGTCAGAAACACAATGGTGAAAAACACAGTAGTTAGAAACACACTGGTCAGAAACACAGTGGTCAGTAACACAGTGGTCAGAAACACAGTGGTCAGAAACACAGTGGTCAGAAACAAAGTGGTCAGAAACACACTGGTCAGAAGCACAGTGGTCAGAAATAGAGGGTCATACACACAGTGGTCAGAAACACACTGGTCAGAAACACACTGGTCAGAAACACACTGGTCAGAAACACACTGGTCAAAAACACACTTGTCAGAAACACACTGGTCATAAACACAGTGGTCAAAAACACACCGGTCAGAAACACAGTGGTCAGAATCACAGTGGTCAGAAACACAGTGGTCAGAAACACAGTGGTCAGAAACACAGTGGTCATCAACACATTGGTCAGAAACTCAGTGGTCAGACACGCACTGGTCAGAAGCACAGTGGTCAGAGACACAGGGGACAGAAACACAGTGGTCAGAACCACAGTGGTCAGAAACACAGTGGTCAGAAGCATTGTGGTCAGAAACACTCTGGTCAGAAACAAAGTGGTCAGAAACACACTGGTCAGAAACACAGTGGTCAGAAATACAGCGGTGAGAAACACAGCGGTCAGAAACACAGTGGTCCGAAACATAGTGCATAGAAACACAGTGGTCAGAAACACAGCGGTCAAAAACTCAGTGGTCAGAAACACACTGGTCATAAACAGGGTGGTCAGAAACACAGTGGTCAGAAACACACTGGTCAGAAACACAGTGGTCAGAAACACACTGGTTAGAAACACAAAGGTCAGAAACACCCTGGTCAGAAACACACTGGCCAGAAACACACTGGTCATAAATACAGTGGCCAGTAACACAGTGGTCAGAAACACACTAGTCAGAAACACAGTGGTCAGAAACACAGTGTTTGTTAGCACACTGGGCAGAAACACGGTGGTCATAAACCCAGTGGTCAGAAACACAGTGGTCAGAAACACACTGGTCAGAAACACACTGGACAGAAACACCGTTGTCAGAAACACAGTGGTCAGAAACACAGTGGTCAGAAACACACTGGTTAGAAACATAGTGGTCAGAAACACACTTGTCAGAAACACAGTGGTCAGAAACACACTGGTCAAAAACACACTGGTCAGAAACACACTAGTCAGAAACACACTGGTCAGAAACACCCTGGTCAGAAATAGCGTTGTCAGAAACACAGTGGCCTGAAGCACAGTGATCAGAAACACACTGGTCAGAAACACATTGGTAAGAAACATAGTGGTCAGAAACACAGTGTTCAGAAACACAGGGTCAGAAACGCAGTGGTCAGAAACACAGTGGTCGGAAAAACAGTGGTCAGAACCACAATGGTCAGAAACACGGTGGCCAGAAACACAGTGGTCAAAAACACACTGGTCAGAACTACAGTGGTCAGAAACACAGTGGTAAGGAAGACACTGGCCAGAAGCACGATGGTAAGAAACACACTGGTCAGAAACACAGTGGTCAGATAGACACTGGTCAGACACACGGTGGTCAGAAATGCACTGGTCAGAAACACTGTGGTCAGGAACACTAAGATCAGAAATGCACTGGTCAGAAACACACTGGTCAGAAACACACTTATCAGAAACACACAGTGGTCAGAAAGACAGTTGTCAAAAACACAGTGGTCGGAAACACAGTGGTCAGAAACATGTTGGTCAGAAACACAGTGGTCAGAAACACAGTGGTCAGAAACACAGTGGTTGGAAACACAGTGGTCAGAAACACAGTGGTCATAAACACAGTGGTCAGAAACACACTGGTCAGAAACACACTGGTCAGAAACACAGTGGTCAGAAACACAGTGGTCAGAAACACAGTGGTCAGAAACACGTTGGTCAGAAACACAGTGGTCAGAAACACAGTCGTCAGAAACACAGTGGTAAGAAACACACTGGTCAGAAACACACTGGTCAGACACCCACTGGCCAGAAACACAGTGGTCAGAAACACACGGGTCAGAAACACACTGGTCAGAAACACAGTGGTCAGAAACACAGTCGTCAGAAACACAGTGGTAAGAAACACACTGGTCAGAAACACACTGGTCAGAAACACAGTGGTCAGAAACACAGTGGTTGGAAACACAGTGGTCAGAAACACAGTGGTCATAAACACAGTGGTCAGAAACACACTGGTCAGAAACACACTGGTCAGAAACACGGTGGTCAGAAACACAGTGGTCCGAAACACAGTGGTCAGAAACACACTGGTTAGAGGCACAATGGTCAGCATTACAGTGGTCAAAAACACACTGGTCAGAACCACAGTGGTCAGAAACAAAGTGGTCAGAAACACAATGGTCAGAAACACAGTTGTCAGAAACACGGTGGTCAGGTACACACTGGTCAAAACCACAGTGGTCAGAAACACAGTGGTCAGACACACAGTGGTCAGAAGCACGGTGGTCAGAAACACACCGGTCAGAAACACAATGGTCAGAAACACACTTGTCACAAACACACTGGTCAGAAACACCGTGGTCAGAAACACAGTGGTCATAAACACAATGGCCAGAAACACTGTGGTCAGAAACACAGTGGTCAGAAACACAGTGGTCAGAAACACAGTGGTCAGAAACACAGTGGTAAAAAACGCATTGGTCAGAAACACACTGGTCAGAAACACAGTGCTCAGAAACACCGTGGTAAGAAACACAGTGGTCAGGAACACTGTGGTCAGACACACAGTGGTCAGAAACACAGTGAACAGAAACACAGTGGTCAGAGCACAATGGTGAGAAACAAAGTAGTAATTAACACAGTGGTCAGGAATATGGTGGTCAGAAACACTGTGGTAAGAAACACAGTGGTCCGAAACACAGTGCTCAGAAACACAGTGGTCAGAAACACAATGGACATCAACACAGTGGTCAGAAATACACTGGTCAAAACACGGTGGGCAGAAACACAGTGGTCAGAAACATTCTGGTTAGCAACACACTGGCCAGAAACAAACTGGTTAAGAATACACTGGCCTGAAACACAGTGGTCAGAAACACATTGGTCAGAAACACAGTGGTTGGAAACACAGTGTTCAGTAGCACACTGGTCAGAAACACGGTGGTCATAAACCCAGTGGTCAGAAACACAGTGGTCAGAAACACACTGGTCAGAAGCACACTGGTCAGAAAACACAGTGGTCAGAAACAAAGTGGTCAGAAACAGAGTGGTCAGAAACACACAGGTCAGAGCCATAGTGGTCAGAAACACACTGGTCAGAAACACAGTGGTCAAAAACACACTGGTCAGAAACACACTGGTCAGAAACACATCGGTCAAAACAGAGTGGTGAGAAACACAGTGGTCAGAAAGACAGTGGTAAAAAACACAGTGATCAGAAATACAGTGGTCAGAGACACAGGGGTCAGAAATACACTGGTCAGAAACACACTGGTCAGAAACACACTGGTAAGAAACATAGTGGTCAGAAACACAGTGTTCAAAAACACAGGGTCAAAAACACAGTGGTTAGAAACACAGTGGTCGGAAACGCAGTGGTCAGAAACACAGTGGTCAGACACACGGTGGCCAGAAACAAAGTGGTCAGAAACACACTGGTCAGAAACACAGTGGTCAGAAACACACTGGTGAGAAACACAGTGGTCAGAAACACAGAGGTCAGAAGCCCAATAGTCAGAAACACAGTGGTCAGAAGCATGCTTGTCAGAAACCCAGTGGTCAGAAACGCACTGGTCAGAAACACGGTGGGCAGAAACACAGTGGTCAGAAATACACTTTTCAGAAACACACTGGCAAGGAACACACTGGTCAGATATACAGGGGCCAGAAACACAATGGTCATAAACAAACTGGTCAGAAACACAGTGGTCGGAAACACAGTGTTCAGAAACACACTGGTAAGAAACACGGTGGTCAGAAACTAAGTGGTCAGAAACATAGTGGTCAGAAACACACTGGTCAGAAGCACACTGGTCAGAAAGACACTGGTCAGAAACATACTGGTCAGAAACACAGTGGTCAGAAACACGATGGTCAGAAACACACTGGTCATATGCACACTGCTGCGAAACACAGTAGTCAAATACAGAGTGGTCAGAAACACACGGTCAGAGGCACACTGGCCAGAAATACAGTGCTCAGAAACACAGTGGTCGAAAACACAGTTGTCTGAAACTCAGTGGTCACAAACACACTGGTCAGAAACAGACAGGTCAGAAACACAGTGTTAGAAAACAATGTGGTCAGAAACACACTGGTCAGAAACACACTGGTCAGACACCCACTGGCCAGAAACACAGTGGTCAGAAACACACGGGTCAGAAACACACTGGTCATAAACACAGTGGTCAGCAACCAGTGGTCAGAAACACAGTGGTCATTAACACAGTGGTCTGAACACAGTGGTCAGACACCTAGTGGTCAGAAACACAATGGTCAGAAACACACTGGTCAGAACATACTTGTCTGAAACACAGGGGTCAGAAACACACTGGTCAGAAACACACTGGTCAGAAACACAGGGGTAAGAAACACAGTGGTCAGAAACATGGTGGTCAGGAACACAGTGGTCAGAAACAAAATTGTTAGGAACACAGTGGTCAGAAACACAGTGGTCAGAAACACAGTGGTCATAAACACAGTGGTCATTAACACAGTGGTCAGAACCACAGTGGTCAGATACACACTGGTCAGAAACTCACTGGTCAGAAACACAGGGGTCAGACGCACAGTGGTCAGAGACACAGGGGTCAGAAACACAGTGGTCAGAAACACAGTTGTCAGAAACACAGTGGTAATAAACACAGTGGTCAGAAACACTGTGGTCAAACACACAGTGGTCAGAAACACAGTGGTCAGAAACACAGTAATCAGAGCACAATGGTCAGAAACACAGTGGTCATAAACACAGTGGTCAGAAATACGGTGGTCGGAAACACAGTGGTCAGAAACACAGTGGTCAGAAATACGGTGGTCAGAAACACAGTGGTCAGAAACACAGTAATCAGAGCACAATGGTCAGAAACACAGTGGTCATAAACACAGTGGTCAGAAACACTGTGGTCAAACACACAGTGGTCAGAAACACAGTGGTCAGAAACACAGTAATCAGAGCACAATGGTCAGAAACACAGTGGTCATAAACACAGTGGTCAGAAATACGGTGGTCAGAAACACAGTGGTCAGAAACACAGTGGTCAGAAACGCAGTGGTCCGAAACACAGTGCTCAGAAACACAGTGGTCAGAAACACACTGGTCATAAACACAGTGGTCAGAAATATACTGGTCAGAAACACGGTGGGCAGAAACACAGTGGTCGGAATCACCCTGGTAAGAAACATTCTGGCAAGAAACACACAGGTCAGAAACACAGTGGTGGGAAACAAAGTGTTCAGTAGCACACTGGTCAGAAACACGGTGGTCATAAACCCAGTGGTCAAAAACACAGTGGTCAGAAACACACTTGTCAGAAGCACACTGGTCAGAAACACAGTGGTCAGAAACACAGTGGTCAGAAACACACTGGTCAGAACCACAATCTCCAGAAACACACCGGTCAGAAACACAGTGGTCCGAAACACACTGGTCAGAATCACACTGGTCAGAAACACACCGGTCAGAAACATAGTGGTGAGAAACACATTGTTCAGAAACACAGGGTCAGAAACACAGTGGTCAGAAACACAATGGTCGGAAACGCAGTGGTCAGAAGCACAGTGGTCATAAACACGGTGGCCCGAAACACAGTGGTCAGAAACACACTGGTGAGAAACACATTGGTCACAAACACAGAGTTCAGAAGCACAATAGTCAGAAACACAGTGGTTAGAAACACAATGGCCAGAAACCCAGTGGTCAGAAACACTCTGGTCAGAAACACGGTGGGCAGAAAAACAGTGGTCAGAAATACACTTGTCAGAAACACACTTGCCAGAAACACACTGGTCAGAAACACAGGGGCCAGAAACACAGTGGTCATAAACACACTGGTCAGAAACACAGTGGTCGGAAATACAGTGTTCAGAAACACACTGGTCAGAAACACGGTCGTCATAAACCAAGTAAGGGTGATACCAAGTCCAGGAGACTCGGCTTGACAGAATCCGGATTCCGAGTCCAGACTCGGACTCGCAAGTCCGAGTCTGTCATCAAGCCTGGACTCGAACTTGCAAGTCTGGTCTTGAGTCCACGACGTTCTAAATTTGCCCACAAACGCAATAGATGGCATCGCGTTATGATGCAATCGGACCTGGAACAGGACATAAATTAATGAAACATGCCAATAGAATGCATGCATGAAAGAAAGAATGGGGCAAAAGCTTGCGAGTCCAAGTGCCATTGGACTTGCGAGTCCTGGACTCGCGAGTCCTGGACTCGGACTCGCAAGTCCAAGTCCAGATCTGGACTCGGACCCTCACGTCCGAGTCCAGAGCTAGACTCGGGTTTTGGACTCGGTATCACCCTTAAAACCAAGTGGTCAGAAAAACAGTCGTCAGAAACACACTGGTCGGAAACCCACTCGTCAGAAACACACTGGTCAGAAACACAGTGGTCAGAAACACACTGGTCATAGGCACGCTGTTACAAAACACAGTGGTCAGAAACACACTGGTCAGAAACACAGTGGTCAGAGGCATACTGGCCAGAAACACAGTGCTCAGAAACACAATGGTCAAAAACACAGTTGTCAGAAACTCAGTGGTCAGAAACACAATGGTCAGAAACACACGGGTTAGAAATACAGTGGTAAAAAATAAAGCGGTCAGAAACACAATGGTCAGAAACACACTGGTCAGACACACACTGGCCAGAAACACAGTGGTCAGAAACACACGGGTTAGAAACACACTGGTCATAAACACAGTGGTCAGCAACCAGTGTTCAGAAACACAGTGGTCAGAAACACACTGGTCAGAAACACACTGGTCAGAAACACGTTTGTCAGCAACACAGTGGTCAGAAACACAGTGGTCAGAAACACACTTGTCAGAAACACAGTGGTCGGAAACACAGAGTTCAGTAACACACTGGTCACTAACACGGTGGTCATAAACCCAACGGTCAGAAACACAGTGGTCAGAAACACACTGGTCAGAATCACACTGGTCAGAAACACACTAGTCAGATACACAGTGGTCAGAAACACAGTGGTCAGAACCACACTGGTCAGAAACACAGGGGTCAAAAACACACTCGTCATAAACACAGCAATCAGAAACACACTAGTCAGAAATACGCTCGTCCCAAACACAGTGGTCAGAAACACACTAGTCAGAAACACACTGGTCACAAACACAGTGGTCAGAAACACAGTGGTCAGAAACACAGTGGTCGGAAACACAGTGGTCAGAAACACACTTGTCAGAGGCACACTGGTCAGAAACACAATGGTCAGAAAAACATCGGTCATAAACACACTGGTCAGAAACATAGTGGTCAGAAACACACTGGTCAGAAACACAGTGGTCAGAAACACAGTGGTCAGAAACACAGTGGTCAGAAACACAGTGGTCAGAAACACAGTGGTCAGAAACACAGTGGTCAGAAACACAGTGGTCAGAAACACACTTGTCAGAGGCACACTGGTCAGAAACACAATGGTCAGAAAAACATCGGTCATAAACACACTGGTCAGAAACATAGTGGTCAGAAACACACTGGTCAGAAACACAGTGGTCAGAAACACGCTGTTCAAAACACACTGGTCAGAGACATAGTGGTCAGAAACAAAGTGTTCATAAACACACTGGTCAGAAACACAATGGTCAGAGGCACGCTGGTCAGAAACACCGTGCTCGGAAACACCGTGGTCAGAAACACACTGGTCAGAAACACACTGGTCAGAAACACACTGGTCAGAAACACAGTGGTCGGAAACACACTGGTCATAAACACAGCGGTCATAAACACACTGGTCAGAGACACACTGGTCAGAAACACAATTGTCAGAAACACAGTGGTCAGAACTACACTGGTCAGAAACACAGTGGTCAGAAGTACAGTGGTCAGAAACATAGTGGTCAGAAACACATTGGTCAGAAAC
Organism: Penium margaritaceum; assembly: GCA_023375785.1. Lineage (NCBI taxonomy): Eukaryota > Viridiplantae > Streptophyta > Zygnematophyceae > Desmidiales > Peniaceae > Penium > Penium margaritaceum. The sequence continues at coordinate 256,232 of SZWC01000449.1, forward strand.
ACAATGGTCAGAAACACAGTGGTCAGGAACACGGTTGTCAGAAAAGCAGTGGTCAGAAACACATTGCTCAAAAACACAGTGGTTAGAAACACAGAGGTCGGAAACACACTGTTAAGAAACACGGTGGTCAGAAACACACTGGGCAGAAACACAGTGGTTAGAAACATAATGGTCAGAAACACAGCGGTCAGAAACACAGTGGTCAGAAACAGAATGGTCGGAAACACAGTGGTCAGAAACATAGTGGTCAGAAACAAACTGGCCAGAAACACACTGGTCAGAAACACACTGGTCAGAAACACAGTGGTCGGAACTACAATGGTCAGAAACACAATGGTCAGAAACACGCTGGACAGAAACACACTGGTCAGAAACACACTGGTCAGAAACACAGTGGACAGAAACACAGTGGCCACAAACACAGTGGTCAAAAACACACTGGTCAGACACACAGCGGTCAGAAACACACGGGTCAAGAACACACTGGTCATAAAAAAAGTTGTCAGAAATACACTGTTCAGAAATGCACTCGTCATAAACACAGTGGTCAGAAACACACTGGTTATAAACACACTGGTCATAAACACAGTGGTCATAAACACAGTGGTCAGAAACACCGTGGTCAGAAACAAAGTGGTCACAGGCACAGTGGTCAGAAACACATTGGTCAGAAACACACTGGTCATACACACAGTGGTCAGAAACACAGGGGTCAGAAACACAGTGGTCAGAAACACAGTGGTCAGACAGACACTGGTCAGAAACAAACTGGTCATAAACACGGTGGTCAGAAACACAGTGGTCAGAAACACAGTGGTCAGAAACACAGTGGTCAATAACACACTGGTTAGAAACACACTGTTCAGAAACACAGTGGTCAGAAACACACAGGTCAGAAATACTGTGGTCAGAAACACGGCGGTCAGAAACACAGTGGTCAGAAACACAGTGGTAAAAAACACAGTGGTAGGAATGACAATGGTCAGAAACACAGTGGTCAGAAACACGGTGGTTAGAAACACTCTGGTCAGACGCACACCTGTCGGAAACACAATGGTCAGAAACACAGTGGTCAGAAACACAGTGGTCAGAAACACACTGGTCAGAAACACACTGGTCAGAAACAAGGTGCTCATAAACACAGTGGTCAGAATGACACCGATCAGAAACACAATGGTCAGAAACACAGTGTCAGAAACACAGTGGTCAGAAACACACTGGTCAGAAACACAGAGGTCAGAAACACAGTGGTCAGAAACACAGTGGTCAGAAACACAGTGGTCAGAAACACTAGTCAGAAACACACTGGTCAGAAACACACAACTCAGAAACACACTGGTCAAAAACACCCTGGTCAGAGACACAGTGGTCATAAACACACTGGTCATAAACACACACAGGTCAGAAAGACGCTGGTCAGAAACACACTGGTCAGAAAAACACCGGTCAGAAACACAGTTGACGGGAACACAGTGGTCAGAACACACTGGTCAGAAACACAGTGGTCAGAAACACAGTTTTCAGAAACACACTGGTCAGAAACACGGTACTCGTGAACGCAGTGGACAGAAACACCCTGGTCAGAAACACAGTTGTCAGAAACACAGTTGTAGAAACACACTGGTCAGAAACACAGTGGTCAGAAACACACTGGTCAGAAACACTGTAGTCAGAAACACAGTGGTCATAAACATAGTGGTCAGAAACACTGTGGTCAGAAATACAATCGTCAGCAGCACGCTGGTCAGAAACAAAATGGTCAGAAACACAGTGGTCAAAAACACAGTGGTCAGAAACATAGTGGTCAGAAACCAATTGGTCATAAACACACTGGTCGGAAACACAATGGTCGGAAACACAATGGTCGGAAACACAGTTTTCACAAACATAGTGAAAACTAACACAGTGGTCAGAAACACACTGGTCAGAAACACAGGGGTCAGAAACCCAGTGGTCAGAAACAGAGTGGTCAGAAATACTGTGGTCAAAACCACAGTGGTCAGAAACACTATGGTAAGAAACTTTGTGGTCAGAAACAGATTGGTCAGAAACACACTGGTCAGAAACACACTGGTCAGAAACAGAGTGGTCAGAAACACACTGCTCAAAAACACAGTGGTCAGAAACAAAGTGGTCAGAAATACACTGGTCAGAAACACACTGTTCATACACACGTGGTCACAAACACCGTGGTCAGAAACACAGTGGTGAGAAACATAGTGGCCAGAAACACAATGGTCATAAACACACTGGTCAGAAACACAGTGGTCAGAAACACACTGGTCAGAAACACACTGGTCAGAAACACACTGTTCAGACACACAGTGGTCATAAACACAGTGGTCAGAAACACAGTGCTCAGAAACACAGTGGTCAGAAACACAGTGGTCATAAACACAGTGGTCAGAAACACAGTGGTCGGAAATACACCAGTCAGAAACACACTGGTCAGAAAGACACTGGTCAGAAACGTAGTGCTCAGAAAAACAGTGGTCAGAAACATAGTGGTCAGAAACACAGTGGTCAGAAACACAGTGGTTAGAACACGCTGGTCAGAAACACACCGGTCAGGAACACAGTGGTCAGACACACACTGGTGAGGAACACACTGGTCAGAAACAGAGTGGTCCAAAAACACAGTGGCCAGAAACACAGTGGTCAGAAACGCAATGGTCAGAAACACATTGGTCAGAAACACACTGGTCAGAAACACAGTGGTCAAAAACACGGTGGTCAGAAACACAGTGGTCAGAAACACAGTGGTCACAAACACAGTGGTCATGAACACTTTGGTTAGAAATACAGTGGTCAGAAACACAGTGGTCAGGAACACACTGGTCAGAAACACATTGGTTGGAAACACAGTGGTCAGAAACACACTGGTCAGAAACACAGTGGTCAGGAAACCACTTGTCAGCAACACACTGGTCAAAAACACAGTAATCAGAGACACACTGGTCAGAAACACAGTGGTCAGAAACACAGTGGTCAGAAACACACTGGTGTGGAGCACAGTGGTCAGAAACATGGTGATCAGAAACACACTGGTCAGAAACACACTGGTCAGGAACACACTGGTTATAAACACACTGGTCAGAAACACAGTGGTCGGAAAGACAGTGGTCAGAAGCACTGTAGTCAGAAACACACTGGTCAGAAACACACTGGTCAAAATCACACTGGTCAGAAACACAGTTGTCAGAAACACTGTCCTTAGAAGCACAGTGGTCAGATACACACTGGCCAGAAACACAGTGGTCAGAAACACTGTGGTCAGAAACACAGTGGTCAGAAACACAATTATCAGGAACACAGTGGTCAGAAACACAGTGGTCAAACACACTGTGTTCAGACACAGTGGTCAGAAACACAGTGGTCAGAAACACACTGGTCAGAGGCACACTCGTCATAAACACAGTGGTCAGCAACACACTGGTCGGAAACACAGTGGTCAGAAACACACTGGTCAGAGGCACACTGGTCAGAAACACAGCGGTGAGAAACACAATGGTCAGAAGCACAGTGGCCAAAAACACATTGCTCAGAAACACGATGGTCAGAAACACGATGGTCAGAAAAACGGTGGTCAGAAACACAGTGGTCAGAAACACAATGGTCAGAAACACAGTGGTCACAAACACATTGGTCAGAAACACACTGGTCAGAAACACGGTGGTCACAAACACATTGGTAATAAACACATTGGTGAAAAACACACTTGTCATAAACACACTGGTCAGAAACACAGTGGTCAGAAATACTGTGGTCAGAAGCACAATCGTCTGAAACACAGTGATCAGAAACACATTGGTCAAAAACACGGTGGTCAGAAACACAGTGGTAAGAAACACAGTGGTCTGAAACACAGTGGTCAGAAACACAGTGGTCAGAAACACAGTGGTCATAAGCACACTGGTCAGAGGCACACTGGTCAGAAACACAGTGGTCATAAACACAGTGGTCATAAACACAGTGGCCAGAAATACACTGGTGTGACACACACTGGTCAGAAACACAGTGGTCAGAATCACACTGGTCAGAAACACATTGGTTAGAAACACGGTGGTCAGAAACACAGTGGTCAGAAACATAGCGGTCACGAAACACAGTGGTCAGAAACGCAGTGGTCATAAGCACAGTGGTCAGAAACACAGAAGTCAGAAACACAGTGGTCAGAAACATAGTGGTCAGAGCCACACTGGTCAGAAACACAGTGGTCGGAAACACACTGGTCAGAAAGACATTCTCAGAAACACACTGGTCATAAACACACTGGGCAGAAACACAGTGATCAGAAACACAGTTGTCTAAAACACTGTGGTCAGAAACACAGTGGTCAGAAACACACTGGTCAGAAACACACTGGTCAGAAAAACAGTAGTCAGAAACATGGTGGTCAGAAACACAGCGGTCAAAAACTCACAGGTCAGAAGCAGAATGGTAAGAAACTAACCGGTAGGAAACACAGTGGTCAGAAACAAAGTGGTCAGAAACACATTGGTCAGAAACACAGTGGTCATAAACACAGTGGTCAGAAACACTTCGGTCAGAACCACACTGGTCAGAAACACAGTGGTCAGAAACATAGTGGTCAGAAACACACTGGTCAGAAACACACTGGTCAGAAACGCACTGGTCAGAAGCACACTGGTCAGAAACACAGTGGTCAGAAACACAGTGGTCTGAAACACAATGGTCATAAACACACTGGTCAGAAACACACTGGTCAGAAACACACCGGTCAGAAACGCAGTGGTGAGAAAAACACTGGTCAGCAACACACTGGTCAAAAACACAGTGGTCAGAAACGCGCTGGCCAGAAACACAGTGGTCAGAAACACAGTCGTCAGAAACACACTGGTCAGAAACACACTGGTCAGAAACACAGTGGTCAGAAACACAATGGTCATAAACACACTGGTCAGAAACACACTGGTCAGAAACACACCGGTCAGAAACGCAGTGGTGAGAAAAACACTGGTCAGCAACACACTGGTCAAAAACACAGTGGTCAGAAACGCGCTGGCCAGAAACAGAGTGGTAAGAAACACAGTGGTCAGTAACACACAGGTCAGAAACAGGATGGTCAGAAACACAGTGGTCAGAAACACACCGGTGTGGAACATAGTGGTCAGAAACACAATGGTCACAAACACACTGGTCACAAACACACTGGTCAAACACACACTTGTCAGAAACACACTGGTTAGAAACACTGTGGTGAGAAACACAGTGGTCAGAACCCAAGTGGTCAGAAACACACTGGTCAGAAACACACTGGTCAGAAACACAGTGGTCATAATCACAGTGGTTAGAAGCACAGTGGTCAGAAACACAGTTGTCAGAAACACACTGGTCAGAAACACACTGGTCAGAAACACACTGGTCAGAAACAAACTGGTCACAAACACACCGGTAAGAAACACTGTGGTCAGAAACACTGTGGTCAGAAACAATGTGCACAGAAATGCAGTGGTCAGAAACACTGTAATCAGAAATACAGTGGTCAAAGACACACTGGTCATAAACACAGTGGTCAGAAACACAGAGGTCAGGACCACAGTGGTCAGAAAGACGGTGGTCAGAAACACTGTGGTCAGAAACACAGTGGTCAGAAACACACAGGTCAGACACACAGTGGTCAAAAACACAGTGGTCAGAAACACAGTGGTCAGAAACACACTGGTCAGAAACACAGTGGTGAAAAACACACTTGTCGGAAACACACATGTCAGAAACACAGTGGTCAGAAAGACACTGGTGAGAACCACAGTGGTCAGAAACACATTGTTCAGGAACACACTGTTCAGAAACACATTGGTCAGAAACACACAGGTCAGAAACACAGTGGTCAGAAACACAGTGGTCAGAAACACACTGGTCACAAACACAGTGGTCAGAAACACGCTGGTCGGAAACACACTGGTCAGAAACACACTGGTCAGAAACACACTGTTCAGAAACACAGTGGTCAGAAACACAGTGGTTAGAAACACACTGGTCAGAAACACAGTGGTCAGAAACATAGTGGTCAGAAACCAGTGGTTAGAAACACATTGATCAGAAACACAGTGGCTAGAAACACAATGGTCATAAACACACTGGTCATAAACACAATGGTCAGAAACACAGTGGTTAGAACCTCACTGGTCAGAAACACACTGGTCAAAAACACACTGGTCAGAACACAGTGGTCAGAAACACAGTGGTCAGAAACACACTGGTCAGAGGCACACTGGTCAGAAACACAGTGGTCAGAAACAATGTGGTCAGAAACACAGTGGTCAGAAACACACTGGTCACAAACACAATGGTCAGAAACACGGTGGTTATAAACACAGTGGTCAGAAACACAATGGTCAGAAACACGGTGGTCAGAAACACATTGGTCAGAAACATAGTGGTCAGGAACACAGTGGTCAGAAACACAATGGTCAGAAACACAGTGGTCACAAACACAGTGGTTAGAAACACAGTGGTCAGAAACACAGTGGTCAGAAACACAGTGGTCAGAAACGCAGTGGTCAGAAACATGGTGGCCAAAAACACACTGGTCAGAATCACAGTGGTCAGAAACACACTGGTCAGAAACACATTGGTCAAAAACACACTGGTCAGAAGCACAGTGGTCAGAAACACCAATGTCAGAAGCACAGTGGTGATAAACACACACTGGTCAGAAACACAGTGGTCAGAAACACTCTGGTCAGAAACACAGTGGTCAGAAACACAGTGGTCATAAACACAGTGGTCAGAAACACACTGGTCAGAATCATAGTGGTCACAAACGCATTGGTCAGAAGCATAGCGGTCAGAAACACAGTGGTCAGAAACAAAGCGGTCAGAAACACACAGGTCAGAAACACAGTGGTCAGAAACATAGTGGTCAGAAGAACACTGGTCAGAAACACAGTGGAAAGAAACACACTCGTCAGAAACACACTTGTGAGAAACACACTGGTCATAAACACACCCGGCAGAAACACGGTGGTCAGAAACACAGTTGTCAAGATTACAGTGGTCAGAAACACACTGGTCAGAAACACACTGGTCAGAAACACACTGTTCGGAAACACACAGGTCGGAAACACAGTGGTCAGAAGCACAGTGGTCAATAGCTCACTGGTCAGACGCACAATGGTCAGAAACACACTGGTCAGAAACAAAGTGGTCAGAAACTAAGTGGTCAGGAACACATTTGTCATAAACACAGTGGTCAGAAACACGGTGGTCAGAAACACACCGGTCAGAAACACACTGGTCAGAAGCACAGTGGCCATAAACACAGTGGTCCGAAACACACTGGTCAGAAACACGTTAGTCAGAAAGGCACTGGTCAGAAGGACACTGGTCAGAAACACAGTGCTCAGAAACACAGTGGTCCGAAACACTGTGGTCCGAAACACAGTGGTCAGAAACACCATGGTCAGAAACACAGTGGTCAGAAACCCACTGGTCAGAAACTCAATGGTCAGAAATACAGTGGGCAGAGACATTGGTCAGAAACACACTGGTGAGAAACACCGTGGTGCGAAACACAGTATTCAGAAACACACTCGGTCAGAATTACAGTGGTCAGAAACACAGTGGTCAGAAACACCCTGGTCTGAAACACAGTGGTCAGAAAAACACAGGTCAGCAACACACTGGTCAGAAACACAGTGGTCAGAAACACACTGG
>SZWC01000449.1:268085-284651 GCA_023375785.1 Penium margaritaceum
AGAAACACACTGGTCAGAAACACAGTGGTCAGAAACACACTGGTCAGAAACACTGTCGTCAGAAACACAGTGGTCATAAACATAGTGGTCAGAAACACTGTGGTCAGAAACACAATGGTCAGAAGCACGCTGGTCAGAAACACAATGGTCAGAAACACAGTGGTCAAAAACACAGTGGTCAGAAACCAGTTGGTCAGAAACACACTGGTCGGAAACACAATGGTCGGAAACACAATGGTCGGAAACACAGTGTTCAGAAACACAGTGGTAACAAACACAGTGGTAAGAAACACATTGGTCAGAAAAGCACTGGTCAGAAACACACTTGTCAGAAACACAGTGGTACGAAACACAGTGTTCAGACACACATTGGTGAGACACATATTGGTCAGAAACACACAGGTCTGAAACACAGTAGTGAGAAACACAGTGGTCAGAAACACAGTGGTAATAAACAACGTGGTTAGAAACACACTAGTCAGAAACACAGTAGTCAGAAACAAAGTGGTCAGAAACACAGTGGTCAGAAGCACAGTGGTCATAAACACAGTGGTCAGAAAAACACTGGTCAGAAACACAGTGGTCAAAAACACACTGGTCAGAAACACAGTGGTCAGAAACACAGTGGTCAGAAACACACTGGTCAGAAACACAGTGGTAAGAAAAACACTGGTCAGAAACACAGTGGTCATAAACACAATGGTCAGAAAGACAGTGGTCAGAAACACAGTGGTCACAAACCCACTGGTCAGAAACCCAGTGGTCAGAAACACAGTGGTCAGAAACACAGTAGTCAGAAACACACTGGTCAGATACACAGTGGTCAGAAACACACTGGTCAGAAACACAGGGGTCAGAAACCCAGTGGTCACAAACAGAGTGGTCAGAAATACTGTGGTCAAAACCACACTGGTCAGAAACACAATGGTCAGAAACTCTGTGGTCAGAACCAGATTGGTCAAAACACACTGGTCAGAAACACACTGGTCAGAAACCCAGTGGTCAGAAACACACTGGTCAGAAACACAGTGGTCAGAAACAAAATGGTCAGAAATACACTGGTCAGAAACACACTGTTCATACACACAGTGGTCACAAACACCGTGGTCAGAAACACAGTGGTGAGACACACAGTGGTCAGAAACACAGTGGTCATAAACACACTAGTCAGAAACACAGTGGTCAGAAACACACTGGTCAGAAACACACTGGTCAGAAACACAGTGGTCTAAGACACAGTGGTCAGAAACATAGTGGTCAGAAACACAGTGGTCTGAAACACACTAGTCATAAACAAACTGGTCAGGAAGACACTGGTCAGAAAGACACTGGTCAGAAGCGAATTACTCGGAAACACAGTGGTCCAAAACACAGTGGTCAGAGACACAGTGGTCAGAAACACAGTGGTCAGAAACACAGTAGTCGGAAACACACTGGTCAGAAACACACTGGTCAGGAACACAGTCGTCACACACACACTGGTCAGGAACACACTGGTCAGAAACACAGTGGTCCAAAAACACAGTGGTCAAAAACACTGTGGTCAGAAACACAGTGATCACTTACACAGTGGTCAGAAACACAGTGGTGAGAAACACACTGGTCAGAAACACAGTGGTCATAAACACGGTGGTCAGAAACACAGTGGTCAGAAACACAGTGGTCAAAAACACAGTGGTCGAGAACACTTTGGTTAGAAACACAGTGGTCAGAAACATACTGGTCAGAAACATACTGGTCAGACACACACTGGTCAGAATCACAGTGGTCCGAAACACACTGGTCAGAAACACAGTGGTCAGAAAAACACTGATCAGCAACACACTGGTCAGAAACACTTTGGTCAGAAACACACTGGCCAGAAACAGAGTGGGCACAAACACAGTGGTCGGAAACGCACTGGTCATAAACACACTGATCAAAAACACAGTGGTCACAAACACAGTGGTCAGAAACACATTGGTGTGGAAGACGGTGGTCAGAAACATAGTGGTCAGAAACACACTGGTCAGAAACACACAGGTCAGGAACACACTGGTCAGAAACAAACTGGTCAGAAACACAGTGATCGGAACACAGTGGTCAGAAGTACAGTGGTCAGAAACACACTGGTCAGAAACACACTGGTTAGAAACACAATTGCCGGAAACACAGTGCTCATAAACACTGAGGTCAGAAAAACAGTGGTCAGAAACGCAGTGGTCAGAAACATAGTGGTCAGAAACACAGTGGGCAGAAACAAAATAGTCGGAAACACTGTGGTCGGATACAGTGTTCAGAAACACAGTGGTCAGAAGCATAGTGGTCAGAAGCACAGTGGTTAGAAACACAGTGGTCTGAAACACACTTGTCAAAAACACAGTGGTAAGAAATGCAGTGGTCAGACACATGTTGGTCAGAAACACAGTGGTCAGAAACACACTTGTCATAAACACATTGGTCAGAAACACATTGGTTAGAAACATAGTGGTCACAAACACAGTGGTTGGAAACACTCTGGTCAGAGACACAGTAGTCAGAAACACAGTGGTCAGAAACACACTGTTCAGAAACACACTGGTCAGAAACACAGTGGTCAGAAACACAGTGGTCACAAACACACTGGTCAGAAACACAGTGGTCAAAAACGCACTGGTCAGAAACACAGTGGTCAGAAACGCGGTGGTCAAAAACACACTGGTCAGAAACACACTGGTCATAAACACAGTGGTCAGAAACACACTAGTCAGAAACACATGGGTCAGAAACCCAGTGGTGAGAAATAGAGTGGTCAGAAACACAGTCGTGAAAACTACAGTTCAGAAACACAATGGTTAGAAACTCTGTGGTCAGAAACATAATAGTCAGTAACACACTGGTCGGAAACACACTGGTCAGAAACACAGTAGTCAGAAACACACTGGTCATTAACACACTGGTCCAAAACACAATGGTGAAAAACACACTGGTCAGAAACACACTGTTCAGACACACAGTGGTCAGAAACACGGTGGTCAGAAACACAATGGTCACGAACACAGTGGTCAAAAACAAAGTGGTCAAAAACACTGTGGTCATAAAGGCACTGTTCAGAAACACAATGGTCAGAAACACAGTGGTATGAGACACAGTGGTATGAGACATAGTGGTCAGACACATAGTGGTTAGAAACATAGTGGTCAGAAACACACAGGTCAGAAACACACAGGTCAGAAAGACACTGGTCAGAAACGCAGTACTCAGAAACACAGTGGTCCAAAACGCACTGGTCAGATACACAGTGGTCAGAAACACATTCGTCAGAAATATAGTGGTCTGAAACACAGTGGTCCAAAACACACCGGTCAGAAACACAGTGGTCAGACACACACTGGTCAGGAACACACCGGTCAGAAACACAGTGGTCCAAAAACACAGTGGTCAGAAACACAGTGGTCAGAAACACAGTTATCAGAAACGCAGTTGTCAGAAACACAGTGGTCAGAAACACACTTGTCAGAAACACAGTGGTCAGAAACACGGTGGTCAGAAACACAGTGGTCAGAAACACAGTGGTCAGGACCACTTTGGTTAAACACACAGTGGTCAGAAACAGACTGGTCAGAAACAAACTGGTCAGGAACACAGTGGTCAGTAACACACTGGTCAGAAACACAGTGGTCAGGACAACACTGGTCAGCAACACACTGGTCAAAACACAGTGGTCATAAACACAATGGCCAGAAACAAGGTGGGCAGAAACACAGTGCTCAGAAACATGCTGGTCAAAAACACTGGTCAGAAACACAGTGGTCAGAAACACAGTGGTCAGAAACACACTAGTGTGGAACACGGTGGTCAAGAATGTAGTGGTCAGAAACACACTGGTCAGAAATACACTGGTCATGAACACACTGGTCGGAAACACACTGATCAAACTTAGTGGTCAGAAACACAGTGGTCAGAAGCACAGTGGTCTGAAACACACTGGTCATAAACACAATGGTCAGGAACACAGTTGTCAGAAACACAGTGCTCAGAAACACAGTGGTCAGACTCCTCCTCTTCAACCTCCTCTGGTTCCTGGCTCCATTCCTGCTCTTGCCGTGACACCTGCCCTTCGCAGATGTCTAACACCTCTTTCGCTCTGCATCCCCTTGAGCCCTTCTGCTACCCCAGAGGTGGTAGGTGACCTTCTGTTCCGGGGATGTGCGTCTGCCAGGCAGGTGGCAGCAGCACAAATTCTGTGGCTGGGTAGCTGCGGTCGCTGAACCCCTCCGGTCCCTCCAGCCACACTTGCCCTGCCTCCACGCTAGCCACGCGGTACACCTCCCGTGGCTCCCCTGCCTCTCTTCTGGCACTGGGGAAGGGGCGGAGATACACCAGGTGTCCTTCCTTGATGGGCCCATGGTTCAGCCGTCGATTTGCCGCGTCACATCCGCGCCAGACAGCGACCAAACCTCTCAACCGCGCCTCCGCCCGCATGGCCTCTGTATGCTCGCAGCGCTAACAGAACCATTCCGCAACCGCCTTGTCCTTCTCATCCTGCGAGAGTTTCTCTTGCTCCTCCGGGGCAAGCGGTAGCCCCAACGGCTTTTGGGGCATGGCCATTGCCGCACGTGGTGGTTGTCCAAAGAGTAGCATGTGGGGTGAGAAGGAGGTTGCTCGGCTGGGGGTCGTGTTGATGAAGTGAGCCGTTTTCCTCAACTTCTAAGTCCACCTGCTGCCCTCCGCGGTTGCCACTACCCTCTCTAGTGTGTCGTGCACCTGCTCCACTTGCCCTTGTGACTCAGGCCGGTACCGCCCGGAGTGCACGTGGCGGACCCCCCACTCCTCCAGTTCCTCTTCGGAGGCTCCCATGAACTCCGTGCCGTTGTCGCTGTTCACCACGCTATAGCCACAAAATTGATAGAAGATTTCCTCGCAGATGAACCTTGCCGCGGTGGCTCAACTCTTGTTGGGCACAGCGCGGACCCAGAGGTACTTCGTGAAGAGGTTCACCGCTGCAATCCAGTATCGGTTCCCTTGGTCGCGGTGTGCGCGGGGACCCTTGAAGTCGATGATAATCTTTCCAATGGCTCGCCCATAGGGGAGGGTTGGAACAGCGGCTGGTCCCGCGGCGTGGTTTTCCGCGCTCGTTCGTAGGGGGCGCACTGTGTACCACATCTTTGATGATAGCCGCCAGGTTTGGCATGTGGATGCTGGGCGTCATACGATCTTTTAGTGCCTGCACGCCAGTGTGATGGTGGCGGTGGTAAGCCTCAACAACTGCCTTCTTCAACGTTGGCGGGGGCACCCACAAGACACGCGAAGATATCCTCCAGAGACGATTATCCTCCCATGCATACTGCTCACACAGGTGAGCTAGGACATCCTTTTTCTTGCGGTCAAATTCCACCCCCTGCCGTACTTCCAGGCCCGCGTACACCTTCTGCGCCTCCGCCTTCTGTTGTTCCTTGCTGGTGGTGCGGAGAAGAATGTGCGCAGTCTGCCACATCCGCCAGTCTTGTGTTTCCATGGGCCGCTTCCTCCCCGCTTTCTCTGTCACTGCTTCCCCTGGCCTCCGCTTCGTTTCTGGCACTCATGCCGGCAATCCGCATGCTCGCCTCCCATCTTGCTCCGCTTTCATTACCTCGAACCTCTTGCGGTTCTCTTCATCATAGACTGATGGCTCTCTGTCCCAAGGGTCAGGTGCAGGGAAGAGCCAAAGATTCCGACCGCTCGAAGCTCTCCTTCATCCCTCTGCTCTCGCACCCTGCTCTCAGCGGGGCCGCTTGGGCATGTGCCGCGTCCACCACCGCGGTGCAGCTCAATTACCCCCTCCTTCCTGTGTGAAACCGTTCTTGGAACCCGCCGTAATCCCTGGCTGCGTGTGAGGGGTTGTTCTTGTTCCGAGTCTCCCGGTGACTCACTGATTTTGGAAGCTGCCATCACCGCCTCTTTCTCCGCGCGTCCCCTCCTTTCTGGCCCCTTGCGTGAAGCTGCTGTCGCGGCCTCTCCGAAGACAGGCCGCAGTGGAGCCGCCATCATCTCTGTACGCAAGTGTACTGTACGGAGTACCGCCATCAGAAGTTCCGCTGCCTGTGCGGCCTCCTGCTGGGCCTACGCCAACTGTTCCGGGGTTACGCCGGGGCTGGGGCCTCCGTGTGCCGGAGGTTGTTTCTCTTTCCGTAGCTCCGCGACGGCTTCCTCTTCCGCCTTCCTCTTTCCTTTTGGAGCAAGAGTTATCTCCTCCGGGAAAGCCTGAGCTGGCTCCTCACTTCGACTTGTGTCTACCGGCGCTGTTGTTCTGGTCTGGCTCAGCGTTGCTGCTGCTTTCCGCACCACTGCCGCTGCTCGGGCCTGAGGTTGTGACTTCCGCCGTAGGGAGCCAGCGGATGACTGAGGGCAGTAGCGCTTGATGCCAGCCTTGTACCTCTTCCCCATCTGCTCTCCTTCGGCTCGTGCTTGCCTCACCGCGGTCCTATCTATTGTTGCTTCCTTTGGTGCCTCTGTTGCTGTACTACATACTTCCAATCAGGCTGCCTCCGCAGTTGCTTGTGTTTTTGCTGCTACCTGTGCCTCCGTGGCTCTTGCCTCTGCTACCTTGTCTGTCGCTATCGCTGTTGCCTCCGCTGCCGCTACTCGTGCTGCCTCTGCCTCTGCTTTTGCTGCTTTTGTTGCTGCTGCTGTTGCCTCCACTTCCGCCGCTTCTGCTGCTGCTGCTACTGCTTCTTCCACTGCTGCTGCCGCCGCTGCTTGTACTTCTCCCATGATTTCCCTTATGAGTTCTTCTGCAGTCTCCTTGTCTGTCTGAGCCGCCGCGTCCCGTTCCTTAGTCAATCAGGCTTCCTTCTCCGCGGCTTCTGCAGCCACCCACTCTGACTCGGCCGCCTCTTCCTCCCATTTTTGCAGGCGTTCCTTCATCTGCTGCAACTGAGGGGAGGGCTGGGTGTATTCGCGAGCCTCCTCCACCTCCGCATCCCTCCTGCTCTTGTCCTCTCGGTATATTTCTGCTGCCTCCTTGGCCTAGTGCCGTACCTCTTCTTGCTTGAGGTTCAGTCCCTTTCCTCAAACCACGGTCCAGTGTATCTCCGTGACCGCTGCCGCTACCCTGGTGTGTATCACATTGTGGAGCGTCAGCGTCCAGCATTTTTCCATGGATTTCATCCAGCATCCCTCAGGTCCCTGGGCGTCCGCAAGCCGCAATCTTTCTTCTTCTGGGTACTGAACGCTCCATCTGGCATAGACAAGGTTGAGCAGATATCCCCACCTCCATTCATCAGCCGCGGACCTTCTCCGTGGTGCCTCTGCCGATCCAGGTGCCTGGTCATTCACATGGTATAGGACGAGGGCTCTGGCCCTCTCCTGAGGAGGTGCACGTACCATCTGTGTGGACTGCTCCGTTGGTCCTTTAGCACCCTGTTCCATCACACTCGAGCGGCTTCAAGTGAGGGGTCCGCCTGTTCCCTGTTTAGTAGTTCCGCGACGCCAGTCACGTCACTGGCCATCCGTGGTTTGATGATCAGGCTCTCCCGCAGTGCCAAAACAAGGCGCTCTGCGCCTGCTGTCTCCAGCAGGAGTACCTGCCTCTCGTGCACTCTGAGGGTGAGCACCCCCGTGGCTGCTCCCTTTAGTACCACCTGCCACATCGTGCCGAACAGGGAGTCCTCAAATTCTGCGCGGACTACTTCCGGAATCTCTGCCAGCAGCAAGAGCATGACGCTGCTAAATATTTCAGGCCGCAGGACTTCCTTAGGCTGCTCTCCGTTGTCTCTCGAGCTTCCCTCGAGGTACGTTCTTGCCCCCTTCATCACCGTTCCTGTGCGGAGCAGGGGGCGTGCGCGTTGCCAAGTTGGACTGCCGCGCGAGGTTGGCGGCGAGTGAGAGAGCGCCGTCGTGGTAGGGGAGGGGACTGGGGTAACCTGGGTTTGAGCTTCATCTCGCGGGCTTGGTGTTGGGATGGCGGTTGTTCTTGCCGCTACTTGCGTGGCTCCTACCGCTAGCTCGATACGTCTGACGATCCTCGTCGGTGTGCTTATGGGCGGGCCTTGACGCGATGGGCCTGGTGATTTGGCCACAAGTGTCGTGACATGTGTTGGTGTTCGTTCCGTGGAACTTGACCGCGGTGGGATTGTTGCTGCTGGTCTTGTGGTTGGTGTGAGGGTCATCCCTGCGGCGGGGCTGGGCCGCGGTGAGGCCGCAGCCGCTGCTGGGGTGGCCATTACTGGTGTTGGCAGGGTTCTTGTCACCGCGCCAGGTTGAGACGTGCCTGTTGCAGCCGCAGGTGGTGCTGGTGTCCTTGCAATTGCGGTCCTTGTCGTGGGTCCCTGCCGCGGTAGGGCCGCTGTTCCCGTTGGTGGTGTTGGTGTCCGTGCTGGGCGGTGCCCCGCGCTCGTGTTAAGAGCAGGGCAACGTAGCTGCCACCGGCAGGGTCCACCCCCCCCCCCCCCCCCCCCCCGCGACGAAGGCGCAGACCCCGTGTCTTGATTGCGTGCCATGTCGGATATTCCGTGGATGAGAGCCGAGCTGCGCGTAATCCGTCGAGTGTGTCGGGCGCCGGTGAGAGCTGAATCGAAAGTGGAGGTGACCGCTCTCGAAGATGGCCGATGCGAGGTAAAGAGCGGGGTGAATGATCGAATGCTGGAACTGGAAATGAGACTGAGGATGCCGGCACCAATTAATACATCCGCTTGGCGCGGCGCAAGCCAGTTCGCTGCAAGTAGAATATCGTATGTGCGGACATCGCAAACCTGGACGGTTTGTGTCGCATGTACATTCGCCACCTGCATGGGGAGGCCCGCGATTTGTCCAAGCGGCGCGTTAATGTCTCCGATGGAGATGGAGAAGCGGAGTCGAGTGGGTTGGATAAGGTGCTGCATGTGGAGCGAGCGGACCATCCGGAGCGCAATCGTTGTATGAGTGGCGCCAGTGTTTACGATGGCCACAAACTTGCGGCCACTGATCCACACGTAACACCACGCCACATGGAAATCAGGGGGTGCGAGCGGTCTGGGGGTGAGGGCCGCGGGTGCCCAGGGGCGTGATGCACGCGCAGCGGCATCGCATACGCTAGAGTGAGTGAGGATGATGCTGCGGGATAATAGGCGGATGCCAGCCGGGTTACCTCGCGTGCATGAGAGGCAGATGCCATGAGGAGAAAGGGAGGTATTGTGAGTGTCGAGGAGGGCGCGGAGACTTTTTGCAGACTCAAGGGAGTGGAGGAGGAAATATACCAAAGTGAGGGGATGGCGGTTCTCCATAAGTGTTGTGGCGGGAGCAGAAGAGTGTGGTTCGCTCAGTGGGGAAGTCTGTGGTGGAGCAGCGGACGTTCTTGAGGCTCGCGGATTTGCATATCGTGGGGGAATATGGGAAGCAATTTCTTCCAACGTCCAACTGCAGATGGTAGGGTTGTACCTTGCGAGCAAGTTGTAGGCCAGACACGGAGATGGCTGGTAGAGTCTCCGCGACGGTCCACTCTCCGGCGGAATCGAGCTCATTCAAGAGCTGCAAAGCGACTTCTTGTTCCTCCTCGTCGAATTCTCTTGCCACTCCCTCCCATTCTGCCTCGGTGGGAGGAGGTGGTGTTCCGATTTCAGGAACAGGTCCTTTATCATTTCGAGGTGCCTCCGCTGTGTGTGGCGGTGCCTGGTCTGGGTTTGGCTAGCCAGTGCACGGAAGTCGGCTCAGGGCATCCGCGTTGAGGCTTGCAAATGCAGACTGGTACTTGATCTTCATGTTGTAACCCTGGAGAAGAAGTGCCCACTTGGCGAGGATGCCCTCGTGGTTTCGAGTAGTTAGGAGCCACTGCAGCGCCTGGTGGTTTGTAAGAACCGTGAACGGCTCGCCATTCTTGATGTAATCGCGGGAGTGTTGGAGAACCCAGATCACAGCCAGGCATTCACCCCTCACCGGAGGATACTTCCGCTCTCCTTCCGTGAGGGCATGACTGGCGTAGGCAATAACCTTCTGTGTGGTTTCCTGCGCTGTCTGGGAGAGAATGGCCCCAAGCCCGTCCCGCGACTAGTCGGTGGTGATGGAGAATATGAGGTTCAAGTCGGGGAACTCGAGCATAGGCGCGGTAACGAGACAGTGCTTGATCTCCTTACAGGCGTCCGCGCAAGCTGTCGTCCATTCGAATGGTGCGTCTTGGTGCGTCAACTCCTGTAGTGGCTTGATGAGGCGCGTGTGGTCACGCACAAACTTCCGGTAAAAGGAGACGAAACCCAGGAAATTCTTAAACGCCCCACCGAAGTGGGCTGGCGTCATTCCTGTACTGCCGCGATCTTTTCTGGACCGGTCTTGATGCCATCCGCGCTGATTACGAAACCCAAGAACTCCATTTTTGTGGCCCCGATCGAGCAGTTGGCTGCCTTGGGCTTCAGGTTGGCTCTGCGGAGGGCAGCGAAGACGGCGGCCAGGGAAGAGAATAGTTCCTCGAAGGTGTGAGCCGCAACCATGATGTCGTCGATGTAGCAGCTGACATTGGGGATTCCGCAGAGGGTAGAGTCCATGACCCACTGGAATGTCGCGCTTGCATTGCGGAGTCCAAAGGGCATGCGTGTAAACGCATATAGGCCCTCTAGTGTCACAAGCGTAGTTTTGGGGAAGGAGTCCGGTTGCATTTGGACGACGTGAAAGGCAGCCTTCACATCGAGCTTTGCGAACCATCCGCGACCATTCTAGCGCTCCTGTATGTTGACAATGAGAGGCATGGGGTACGCACGTTCCTCGGTCACGCGGTTGAGATCGCGGAAGTAAACGCAGAATCGCTTGGATCCGTCCGGCTTCCCAAGGATGACCAAGTTGGCACGCCAGGGACTGACGATTGGGACAATCACCCCTGCGCCTTGAGCTCCGCGAGCCCCTCTGTGATGATCTTCTCCTGCTCTGGGAGGATGCGCGGCACCTTCTGTTTTGTGGGTGCGAAGTCCCTCGTGGAAATGACATGGAAGGCTTCCACGGCCCCCAGATCAACCGCGGAACCAGCGAAGATGTCCGTGAATGCGTCCAGCAGATTAAAGAAGTCCTGCTTTTGTGTGGGCAAAAGTCGTGAGTGGAGCATGTGATCCCATCGCAGTGGTGGTGATGGTACTGTTTCGCGGAGTGGGTAGAATTCCTCTTCTTCTTCGAGTTGATGACCTTCTCCCAAGACGCGTTGTCCCCTCTGCCACAGGCCCAAGAGATTGGTTTGTACTCCGAGCTCGTTTGACTCCCTCGCGAGTTCCTGCCATTCTCCTGTTGTGACCTGTTCTGCGGTAGGCACGTCAGCCGTGATAGACGGTACTTTACTTGCATGAACGTGAGAGTCATCTGCCACTACATCCAGGAGGGAGAAGGATTCGCCGCCAATCACATGCACCGCTACCCTGTCTCCGATAGTAATGGGGCATAATGCGTCTTCCCCAGAAGCGGAACTGAGTTGCATGGTTCCGAGGGAGAAAAGAAGGTTGGCCCGTCGCGGTACCAGGTAATCCATGCCCAGGAGTACATCGTACGTCCTGGCACGCGTGACTTGGACGTTCAGTGGTTCATGAAGAGATCCCACCTGTATGGGTAGGCCGTGAACCTCCCCATCTCCATAGTCCATTCCGCCCGCTGAGTTGGTAAACAGGCGTCGGGTAGGGAGGATGCGGTCTGTCCATCCGAGCACAAGGAGGACGCGGAACGCCACAGTGGTGTGAGTGGCCCCTGTGTCAATTATGGCCAGGAACTTCCTTTCGCATATGCAAACCATGCAACAGGCGACCTCGTAATGGTTCTTGTCTCGGCGTGGTGGTTCCATGGCCTGCGGTGTCCATCCCCACTCTTCTTCTGCAAGGCTCATTGCGAGCGAAGTGTCAAGTACCGCATGGCAGGTATTCTGCGTGCCAGCGTTGGGCGTGGTGTAGCTAAGGGAGATGCCCACAGCTTGGAGGCGTTGATTGTATCTGGAGAACTCCTCCTTTAGTCGCGGTGCGATCTCTGGGTGCATGTGGAGGAACTCAAACAAGTTACTTCCGCGATGGGAGTGGTGAATAGATGCAAGATGGGGTCAGAGCTTCCCTCCGCGGCGACTTGGGCTGTTCTAGGCGCTGGCAAAGATGAAGCAGGTTGCTTTTCCGCCGCGGGTGGTGATTTTGCCTGCCGTTGTTTCTCACGCACGACGGTACGTTTAGCAATTGCTTCTTGGAATGGTTCCTTTGCGGCTTCTGCCTTGCGCCGCATATCCTCCTGTACTCTGGCGGCCATCTGTGGGTCCCATCCGCGCAAGCCTGATTCTTGGGCTCGTGTAATGAGAGTTGTCTCCGCAGCGGTGGGAGGCAAATCGATAGTCTCGTCCTCCGCCATCGGCAGCCCCAGCTTGACATTGCGGGCTCTACTCGTGGAGTTCGCGGGTGCCTGTGGGTTAGGCAGAACACCCTGCCCTCCAGGGGCCGTCTGATTTGATGGTCCGGTGCCTGCTGCCCAGCTTGCGTCTGCTGCTGAGGCTGCTGATCCTACCATGGTTGATTATAATATCGCTACCACTGTTGCACCATAGGGTCCTGTTGCATATGATCAGTTCGCGGACTGCCTTGTCGTTTTCGGGGACAGTCTCGAGCGATGTGCTCCAGGCTCTTGCAAGTGTAACATGCCTTTGGCTTAGGCTGGGAGGCCTGTGCAGCTAGTGCTGGTGCATGAGAATCTCCACCCTGATGCTGTTGCGTAGACCGCTGCCGTGTGGAAATGGCCGTGGCGTCTTGCACCGCGTCCTGCAGCGACTTGTAGCACTCAGGGATCATCAGATTGCTGATCTCATCTGGAAGTACGTGGATGAGATTATGCAGGAGGACCCACAGCGGCAGTCCTTTTCTTTGAGGGTTCTTTGCGATTGATGCCCAAGTGAGGAACTGATCCAAAAACCTTTGGATGTCGGTGTCCTTCCGCATGACCTCCTGTTCAATTTTGCGGAATGGTTCTTCCTTGGTCAGCCGCTGGAAGTGCTCAATCAGCGCGTTGCCAAAATTCTCAAAGGAGTTGAACGGCGCGCGAGCATTGTACCAGCCCTCCACACCACCCTCAAGATGGAGCTCCACAGTGGCCAGGCAAGGGTCTGGTGGGATTTGTCCTATGCTGGCATGTATCGTTATCTGCTTTACCCTTTTCCATGGGTCCTCTTCAGGGGTCCCTTTGAAGATCTCCAGTCGCGAAATGTTGGATGGTTGTGCAGGTACATATTGCAGCTGGGGCACTGTATTTCGGCTGGCCATGGATGTCACCACGGAGAACGGGTGCATGGTTGAAGGAGGGGGGTTGGAGTGTGCGGCCGTGACCGCCGAGTAACCCACATGACTAGTTTGCGGCTGCCCCTGGGGTGCAGGTGTGGGGTCGCTCATTGGAGTTGTGGCCAGAAGAGCATAGTAATGAGTCGCAGGGGTGGTCCGCGCCACGTAGGGTGCGGAGTAGAAGGTAGTCCCAAGGGGCGGTGCCTATGGGTTTGGGGCGGCAGGCGCCGTAGGCCCTGGCAACCAGTAGCTCTGAGGTAGAGGGTGTGACACTGCAGAGTGGTAGAGCGGGGTGGCGGTAGATACCGTAGGGGCCATGGTGGTCGCTGTATTTGGCGAGAGAGCAGGGTAGGTGGAGTGGGGTGCCGTTGTCTGCACCTGGTTTGTATGTAGTGCTGGATGGAACGCAATCCCAGCTGGCGCGATACCGATCGATTGCTGGCGATAGACTTGCTGTCCAACCGCCACAGGCATTAGTTGTGGCGTCATAGGGGTTGATGGTTGCTGTGGCGGTATCTGCTGCATGGATACCTGCGCCGGGATTCCCGCCGCGGAGGGCGTGGCCCAGGTGTCCATCATCACCCAGCCTGGTGGGGCTCTGGTAGAAGAGATTGTTGCCGGCCCTGCGTACGGCAATGTCCCTTGCAATGTCAGGCTGGGTTGTGGCTGGGGCCCTGTGAGTGCTTGCTGGATCGCGTAAGATGGCTGCAGCATCAGGGGGGATTGGTGCATCATGCCCCCTCTCTGTTCCCCCTGCGGTGTTCCTTGCCATCAAGCGAATTGTGGGTTGTGGCTCACCGTTGTCCTCGCACTTGTTGTTGCTGGGGTCTCCGCAGCTGTCAACTGCGGATTCACCTGTAGGGATACTCCTTCCATTGCGTTGGACAGTCCAGCCCTAGCTGTCTGATCCCCTTCCGCGTGTTCTGCTGTGGGTGGGTGGTACTGCTGCCTCATCTCCGGCATCACCGGCGACCCACCAAGTTGTCCGGTACACACTTCATACAGAGGTTGTCCCATCCCCCTTTCTCTGGAGACAAGCGGAGGCTGGGAGATTGTAATCCGTGCCAAGGGCGCGGATGGCAGGTGATCCTCCTCTGCTATCCATGACTGCTGCACTCCGCCGCGCCGCTGATAAACCGGCCCTTGATATGGCAATGGTCTCCCGGCCTCGGAGAGTCCGTATGCTGGCGGTGGCACATTGGAAAACTACCTGGGCTCCATAGAGTCGTTGGCTTGGAGATGGTGGGTTCCGCGTACATCTTGGCTGTGTACGCTTTCCACCTCCATGCGGTCTTGCAGCGCGTTCATGATACGCCGCCAGTGTAGCTGTTCTAGCAACTCGGTGATTCTCTGGTGCTGTCCCAATGGGTCCGCGCCCATTGATGAACTGACAGGCGTGCGAGAGGATGTGGGCGAGGTCTCCCTACTACCCGCCTGTGTGGCCGCACGCTGCGGTAGGAAGTGGCGTACAGAAACCTGCTGCAAATGTTGCTGGTGCCGCCTCCGCGTATCTTGATCCACGAAACTCGCTACCGACATGTATGACAGAATCTAAAGGCTCGTGCAGTTTTGCTAGCAAAGAGCAAGGAACTGTCCACGCTCACCGCACCATGACACTGATACGCCCAATTTTGCCGCGCACAATGCTACTTATGCGCTTTTTGACTCCGCGTCTGCCTCTGCTCCGCGATTTTGCCGTCTCGCGATTCTGGTGGTCACTCCTCCGCTGCCTCTCCTGGACTTTCGCGGATACTTTGCGCCTTCTTGGTCCCAGTCGTAGGCAGTGCTACACGGCTCCCTCCTTGCCAGCACGATAGTCCGCCACCTCGTGGCCTTTGACTCCTTCGCCCGCGGAACCCCGTTCTGCGGTCGTGTGCAAGGCCACAAAGTCACCAACAGCACTCCTTGCCCGACTCGTGCTCCCTCGTGATGACAGCACCCAGCGGTATCTTGGGTTCCTCGCAGGAAGGGTGGATTGAGCAGTATGTTGCGCGCGCACCTAGAGGATATGAATTCGTCCTCCGCGAAAGAACTCCGCGGAGAGCACGGTTGCAAGTTCCTCAACTGGTGCGGATTTTAGAGGGTGGAGCGAGGGTGTGAATGAAGACCAGCACTCGCGCAGATTGATGAGAGAGAAGGACTGTTAAGCTCATGAGCGGGAAATAGACTTACATTAACTCAAGTCACAATAGATCAGACAAAGGGGAGGCGTGTCTGGTCATTGGCCAGATTTGACTAGTCCCTCCGCTACACTGCTACTTTATATCCACAAAACCTAGCTCTCTAAGATACCTCCCATCACTCCTTCCCTTACTTCAGACTTCGCGGATCTCGTCGTTGACACATACATACACACTCTTCACGACTATATTTCTTTGTTATGCCACTACATCTTCCTCTAGTCCGCGGCTTGAACGCTCGCGGTCTTGTGTCCGTCCTTGAATCTTCGACTTTGCGCGGTACGTCCTCTCGGTCCTCCTGCTTGATTATCGCTGCCCATCTTGAGTTCTCATTGGTCGAGCTTCCCTTTGACGTCTAATCTTGCCGTCGTGCATCTCTTCACGTCCGCCGCTTCAGTTTTTTCGCGGCTCGACCCATGTTCCCTTCTCAACTCGGATTCTCATCCTACCCTTCCTCCCATTCCTGTTCTTCCGTGGCCATTTTTGCCTTCTGGCGGCAACCTTTCCCGCCTCTTCTTGATTGCTTATAGATTCCATGCCACCCCACGCTCTACCGCAATTCTATCGCGGGAGCCAGCATGCCTTACGCGTTATCCGATACTCCGTGGTTCCCCTATTATCCTCCTCCGTGGATCACTGGCCGCAGAACC
This sequence comes from Penium margaritaceum, assembly GCA_023375785.1. NCBI lineage: Eukaryota > Viridiplantae > Streptophyta > Zygnematophyceae > Desmidiales > Peniaceae > Penium > Penium margaritaceum. Next base: position 284,100 of record SZWC01000449.1, read on the forward strand.
TTTGTTCCGCGGATCTGTGGATGGCGGTGATTTCTCCTCCGCGGATATATCTTTTCCTCAGCGGAGATGCGGTGGATCCTTGCCTGACAAACTGGCCAGAAACAAAGTGGCCAAAAACACAGTGGTAAAAAATACACTCGTCAGAAACACACTGGTCATAAACACACTGGGCAGAAACATGGTGGTCAGAAACACAGTTGTCAAAAACACGGTGGTCAAAAACACACTGGTCAGAAACACACTGGTCAGAAACACACTGGTCAGAAACACACTAGTCAGAAACACAGTGGTCAGAAACACAGCGGTCAGAAATGTTGGAATGATGCTCCTCACCATGGCAGGTGTGACTCCAAAAAGGAACACCAAAAAGACAAGCCTTAGTGGCTTAGTGGTTAATGGTGTCCACCTCTAGAGGCAGGGGCCCGGGTTCAAGTCCCACAAGATGAAATTCTGCCCTGCCTCAAGGGAGGTAGAAAATAGATGCCACGAAGCTAGCTCAACCTCTAGAGTTCCTCTTTAAGTTTCTAGAAGGCCAGGTGAGGGTCCAGGAAG
>SZWC01000449.1:284928-301061 GCA_023375785.1 Penium margaritaceum
TGGGCCCACGCCTCTAAGGGGTTCAAAGCCAGCTTGACTTCATGCTTCCAACAGCAAGACATGGCAACCAGCGAGCAAGAGAGCAGCCGCGCTGTCCTTAAGTTTGATGGGGCAGGATTCGCCTTGTGGAGGTGGTAGTTTGAGGTCTTCCTCGACGACAAGGGACTACTTGAGCTTGTAAAAGGTGATGAGACGGCTCCGCCGGAGACTGCAACGGTTGAGGTGAAGGAGGCATACAAGAAGCGCAACAAAAAGGTGTTGGCGCTCCTTGTGTCCGCGTTATGCCCACCACAACTTGGGCACATCCAAGGATGCACCCTGGCTGCAGACGCATGGTCAAAACTCCGCTCCACCTACCAGTCAAGCAATCTTGCCAACCGGCTCTTCATCTTCAAATGGCTCGTCACCCTCCGAGCCAACGAAGGCGACAACATCATGGAGATCATGCAGCAGATTGAGTCCCTCGCAGCGGAGTGCGTGGCCACGGGTTGGGAGGTCGACTCTCAGTTGCAAGCTATGATCCTCCTTATGGCCTTGCCAGACAGTTGGAGTCCCATGATCACAGTCCTTGGTGGCTGGCCTTTCGACGAGCTGAAGTACCCCAAGGTTGCTGAGTACGTACGCAATGAGTGGATGCAACGTGGCGTTCGAGAGAGTGCAGTGGCATCAAGTTCAGCTTACATGGTTCATCCTCAAAGTGGAGGCCGAGGCGACAAGTGGAAGGGTGCCAAACAGGGCACTAAGAAGGGTGACAAGAAAGGGGAGTGCTTCAACTGCGGCAAGGAGGGCCACTACGTGTGCAACTGTCCTAAGAAGAAAACACATCGGTCGCAGCAGGGCGGGAAGAAATATGAGCACGTCCTTATGGCGTACAACTGCACCAACTTGAAGGATCCGAGAGTTGCCATCATCAACTCCGGATCAGGCCGCCACACGCAATGCAACAGGGCGGCATTTGTCACGTACGGCGCCTCGGAGAGACGCATGACGGTAGCCAATGGAAAAACAGAGGTGGCCGCCGGTGAGGGTAACGTCCGCATTGAGTCAATTGTGGATGGAAAACCTGCCACAAGCACAATCTACGATGTGCTTCATATGCCTAACTTTGGGACAAACATGCTCTCCGTCAGCCGCCTTACCGACAAGGGACTTGAGGTGCTCTTCACAAAGAAGGAGGCCGTCATCCGCAAAGAGCGCAAAGGTGAGGTGATTGCGCGTGCCAAGAGGGAGGACGACTTGTACCTGCTACGCGCAAAGATCCTCAGCAGCCGGGTGGGGTCCAACACCGCCAACCTTGGAACGAAGGATGGAGGAGATTTGGACCTATGGCACCGCCGACTCTGCCACATTTGTCCATCAAGAGTGAAAGAGATGGCTAACAGGGAAGTGGTGCGGGGTCTCCAAATCAGCGGCCTTGATGGAACCAAGGAGACCCTGTGTGAACCATGCATCATTGGCAAATCAACTCGGCAGCCGTTTGTCACCAAGGGGACGCGTGCATCAGCAAAACTGTCCGTGGTACACACAGATGTGTGTGGACCGCTTGAGAGCTCCATCGGCGGAGCTCGCTACTTCCTCGCCTTCATCGATGACCACAGCCAAAAACTCTACCTCTACCCAATGAAGCGGAAGAGTGAGGTCCTTGCGTGCATGGAAGAGTTTGTGGCTGATGTGGAGCGGCAAATACAATTGAAGGTGAAGGCGGTCCGGAGTGACAACGGCGCTGAATATGCAAGGTGCCTTGGGTGGATGAAGAGCAAGGGGATTGAGTGGAAGAAAACAACTCCACACTCCCCACAACAGAATGGCGTTGCAGAGAGAGCGAATCGCACAATTCTTAACATGGTGCAATCCATGTTGAGCGACGCTGGCCTTACACAATGGTATTGGGCGGAGGCGGCAAGGACAGCAGCGTACATCATGAATCTCATGCCGACCAAGCCGCTGAAGGACAAGGAGAGCAATGCGTGGAAGACGCCACAAGAAGTATGGAGCGGGAGGAAGCCGGCGGTGGGTCACCTCCACACGTTTGGTTGTGTTGCACATGCAATGGTGCACGCACACGAGGGACGGAGCAAGCTGGACCCGCGTATCCATCGGTGTATTTTCCTTGGATATGAGAGCGGAAGCAAGGCGTATTGGCTCTTTGACCCAAGGAGGCATCAGATTGTGCGGCGTCGCGATGTCACATTCAACAAGAAAAGCCGTTGGACAGACAAGGAGGCAGGTCTCTCTAAGAGGGGGGAGTGGATGCCACTCCTTGAGGGGGAGACGCCGGAGGACGTGAATGAGGGTGACGTCCTCGCAGCAGCACCAGCCGGAGAGGATCCCCCGAGGGATGTGCAACCGGCAGAATATGTTCCGGCCAGTTCGGACGAAGAATCCGAAGCACCAAAGAGGGACGTGGAGGCGGGGAGTCGATCGATGTCTCCAAGAGAGGGGGAACAGGCGCTTGGAGAGGATGGCGTCAAAAGGAGACAGCAACAACAACAACGGCCTCAAGAGCCCCGCACAAGTAACCATGTGTGAAGAAGGACAAAAAGGTATGATGCCGACAAGGGAATTTGGACTGGGTTTGCACAAGCTTTCTTCACGCAAGAGGAGCCTCAATCTGTAAAGGAGGCACTACAGCGGAAGGATGGGGCTGAGTGGGAGGGAGCAATAAAATCTGAGCTTGCCTCCTACAAGGAGAACGGCACTTGGGAGCTGGTTGACTGGCCGGAGGGCAAGAAAATCATCGGCTCCAAGTGGATCTTCCAGAAGAAGCTCACAAAGGAGGGGAATGTGGAGCGGTACAAGGCGCGGCTGGTGGCGAAAGGATATGCCCAGAGAAAAGGGGAGCACTACGACGAGACCTTTGCACCAGTTGCCAAGTTTGCCTCCATCCGTACTATCCTCTCGGTGGCAGCGACACGCGACTACGAAATCCACCAAATGGACGTGAAAACCGCGTTCCTAAATGGCGACCTGGACAAGGATGTATACATGGAGGTGCCAGAGGGGGTGGATGTGCCGCAAGGGAAGGTGTGCCGGCTTTGCAGGGCGCTCTATGGACTGAAGCAAGCTCCGCTAATGTGGTACCTTAAGATGGATAGTTTCATGGATGAGCTTGGCTTCAAGCGCTGCGAGGCTGATCACAGCGTGTACGTGCGTAATCAGCCAGGACTCCACCAAATTGTCATCCTCTACGTGGATGACCTCATCCTTGTGTCTTCGGATGAGGGGGAGCTCAAGAGCCTGAAGCAACAACTTGGCGGCCGGTTCAAGATGAGAAACATGGGAGAGCTTGAGTACTACCTTGGCATCGCCATCAAGAGAGACTGCAAAGCACGCACGCTAGAGATGGGTCAAGAAAAACATGTGCAGGAGGTGCTCCGCCGCTACAACATGGAGGAGTGCAACCCCATCGGCACACCTATGACAACGACATGTGAGCTGAGCTTGAGCATGGGCCCGAGCACGGAGGAGGAGAAGGCATAGATGGCTGGAGTACCGTACCAGTCCACAGTTGGCAGCATAATGTATGCCATGGTGGCGACGCGGCCTGACCTTGCCTTTGCTGAAGGACAAGTGAGCCGCTATGTTGCTGACCCGGGGCCGCTACATTGGCAAGCGGTGAAGAGAATCCTCCGCTACTTGAAGGCAACGACACATTTGTGACTTGTGTTTGGAGGGGGAGCGCGGACTGACTCCCTCGAGTTGGTTGGCTACTCTGATGCTGACTGGGCAGGTGACGTTGATGACCGCAAGTCAACATCAGGCTATGTTTTTGTGCTTGGCGGTGCAGCGGTGTCTTAGGCAAGCCGGAAGCAGGACAGTGTGGCTCTATCTTGCACTGAGGCGGAGTATATTGCGCTCGCGGAAGCCGCAAAGGAGGCACTATGGCTACGGCAATTGCTCAAGGAGATTGGGGTGCCGCAAAAGAAGCCAATGGCACTCAATGTTGACAACATGAGTGCCATCAGCCTGACCAAGAACCATGTGCTACACCGGAGGACCAAGCACATAGAGATCCGACATCACTTTGCACGAGACCTTGTTGCAAAGGGTGATGTGGTGCTTCTGCATTGCGGCACAAAGCACATGCTTGCTGATGCCATGACAAAGGCGCAACCCAAGGACAGGCATGATGCTACTTGTATGGAGCTTGGGCTTTCCCAAGCCTCTTGAGTTGCACGCTGAGTATGGACAACAGCCATGGGTGACGCGCAAGGGGGAGACTGTTGGAATGATGCTCCTCACCATGGCAGGAGTGACTCCAGAAAGGAACACAAAAAAGACTAGCCTTAGTGGCTTAGTGGTTAATGGTGTCCACCTCTAGAGGCAGGGGCCCGGGCTCAAGTCCCACAAGATGAAATTCTGCCCTGCCTCAAGGGAGGTGGAAAATAGATGCCAGGAAGCTAGCTCAACCTCTAGAGTTCCTCTTTAAGTTTATAGAAGGCCAGGTGAGGGTCCAGGAAGGTGGCACACCTTTTAGAAGGGGTGACTTGTCCTACAAGGCATCTAGAGATGTCTTGGTCTTCTGGACACCTTCCCTCCTACTAAAAGCAATCTGAGGAATCTAGGAAGGGGCGGAAGCTTCTAGAGGAGGGACGGGATGCCTTCCCAGGTGGGAAAAGGACAGCCTACAAAGGAGCACTCTAGAAGCCATAGAATCTGCTAGGAAGCTCCAAATCTGGCATGCTTTGGTGTTCATGAAAGCTTAGATCAGTGGCTATAAAATTCCACTGCTTGTGAGCCTTGATCAAGTGTTAATTCCCATCCAATTGCGGACAAAACTATTGCCTCAATCTCTGACCAGTCTTCTGTGATCCTTGGAACCAGTTGCCTCCATAGTTTCAGTCTCTCCAAAAGCAGTCGGTGGTGTGAACCAGCCACTGCTAAGGACTCTCCAGGGTCCACACTCACCCTCGGGCCAACAAGAAACACAGTTGTCAAAAACTCACTGGTCAGATGCACAATGGTCAGAAACACACTGGTCAGAAACACAGTGGTCAGAAACAAAGTGGTCAGAAACACAGTGGTCATAAACACAGTGGTCATAAACACAGCAGAAAGAAACACACTAGTCTGAAACACACTTCTCATAAACACAGCGGTCAGAAACACAGTGGTGAAAAACACACTCGGTCAGAAACACAGTGGTCTGAAACGCAGTGATCAGAAATACCGTGGTCCGAAACAGAGTGGTCAGAAAAACACTGGTCAGCAACACACTGGTCAGAAACACAGTGGTCATAAACACACTGGCCAGAAACAGAGTGGCCAGAAACACAGTGGTCAGAAACACAGTGGTCACAAACACACTGGTCAGAAACACAGTGGTCAGAAACACAATGGTCGGAAACACACTGGTGTGGAACACAGTGGTCAGAAACACAGTGGTCACAAACACACTGGTCAGAAACACACTGGTCAGAAACACACTGGTCAGAAACACACTGGTCAGAAACACCCTCGTCAGAAACACACTGGTCAGAAACACACTGGTCAGAAACACAGTGGTCATAATCACAGTGGTCAGAAGCACAGTGGTCAGAAGCACAGTGGTCAGAAACACACTGGTCAGAAACACACTGGTCAGAAACCCACTGGTCAGAAACACACTGGTCGGAAACACACCGGTCAGAAATACACTGGTCAGAAACACGGTGGTCAGATACACAGTGGTCAGAAAAACCCCGGTCATAAACACACCGGTCAGAAACACACTGGTCAGAAACACAATGGTGATAAACACAGTGGACAGAAGCACAGTGGTCGGAAACACACTGGTCAGAAACACACTGGTCAGAAACACACTGGTCAGAAACGCACTGGTCAGAAACACACTGGTCAGAAACATTCTGGTGAGAAACACACTGGTCAGAAACACTGTGGTCAGAAACACTGTGGTCATAAACACAATGGTCAGAAATACAGTGGTCAGAAACACACATGTCATAAACACACTGGTCAGAAATACAGTGGTCTCAAACACACAGGTCAGAGGCACACTGGTCAGCAACACAGTGGTCAGAAACATACTGGTCAGAAACACAATGGTCATAAACACACTGGTCAGAAACACACTGGTCATAAACACAGTGTTCAGAAACACACTGGTCAGAAACACATTGGTCAGAAACACAGTGGTCAGAAATACAGTGGTCAGAACCACAGTGGTCAGAAACACACTGGTCAGAAACATAGTGGTCAGAAACAATGTGGTCATAAACACAGTGGTCATAAACACACTGGTCAGAAACACAGTGGTCGCAAACACAGTGGTCAGAAACACAGTGGTCAGACACACAGTGGTCAGAAACACAGTGGTCAGAAAGACAGAGGTCAGAAACACAGTGGTCAGAAACACACTGATCAGAAACACAGTGGTAAAAAATCAGTGGTCAGAAACACACTGGACAGAAACACAGTGGTCAGAAACACAGTGGTCGGAAACACACTCGTCAGAAACACAGAGGTCAGAAACACAGTGGTCAGAAACACACTGATCAGAAACACAGTGGTAAAAAATCAGTGGTCAGAAACACACTGGACAGAAACACAGTGGTCAGAAACACAGTGGTCGGAAACACACTCGTCAGAAACACAGAGGTCAGAAACACAGTGGTCAGAAACACACTGATCAGAAACACAGTGGTAAAAAATCAGTGGTCAGAAACACACTGGACAGAAACACAGTGGTCAGAAACACAGTGGTCGGAAACACACTCGTCAGAAACACAGAGGTCAGAAACACAGTGGTCAGAAACACACTGATCAGAAACACAGTGGTAAAAAATCAGTGGTCAGAAACACACTGGACAGAAACACAGTGGTCAGAAACACAGTGGTCGGAAACACACTCGTCAGAAACACAGAGGTCAGAAACACAGTGGTCAGAAACACACTGATCAGAAACACAGTGGTAAAAAATCAGTGGTCAGAAACACACTGGACAGAAACACAGTGGTCAGAAACACAGTGGTCGGAAACACACTCGTCAGAAACACAGAGGTCAGAAACACAGTGGTCAGAAACACACTGATCAGAAACACAGTGGTAAAAAATCAGTGGTCAGAAACACACTGGACAGAAACACAGTGGTCAGAAACACAGTGGTCGGAAACACACTCGTCAGAAACACAGAGGTCAGAAACACAGTGGTCAGAAACACACTGATCAGAAACACAGTGGTAAAAAATCAGTGGTCAGAAACACACTGGACAGAAACACAGTGGTCAGAAACACAGTGGTCGGAAACACACTCGTCAGAAACACAGAGGTCAGAAACACAGTGGTCAGAAACACACTGATCAGAAACACAGTGGTAAAAAATCAGTGGTCAGAAACACACTGGACAGAAACACAGTGGTCAGAAACACAGTGGTCGGAAACACACTCGTCAGAAACACAGAGGTCAGAAACACAGTGGTCAGAAACACACTGATCAGAAACACAGTGGTAAAAAATCAGTGGTCAGAAACACACTGGACAGAAACACAGTGGTCAGAAACACAGTGGTCGGAAACACACTCGTCAGAAACACAGAGGTCAGAAACACAGTGGTCAGAAACACACTGATCAGAAACACAGTGGTAAAAAATCAGTGGTCAGAAACACACTGGACAGAAACACAGTGGTCAGAAACACAGTGGTCGGAAACACACTCGTCAGAAACACAGAGGTCAGAAACACAGTGGTCAGAAACACACTGATCAGAAACACAGTGGTAAAAAATCAGTGGTCAGAAACACACTGGACAGAAACACAGTGGTCAGAAACACAGTGGTCGGAAACACACTCGTCAGAAACACAGAGGTCAGAAACACAGTGGTCAGAAACACACTGATCAGAAACACAGTGGTAAAAAATCAGTGGTCAGAAACACACTGGACAGAAACACAGTGGTCAGAAACACAGTGGTCGGAAACACACTCGTCAGAAACACAGAGGTCAGAAACACAGTGGTCAGAAACACACTGATCAGAAACACAGTGGTAAAAAATCAGTGGTCAGAAACACACTGGACAGAAACACAGTGGTCAGAAACACAGTGGTCAGAAACACACTGGTCAGAAACACAGTGGTCAGAAATACACTGGTCATAAACACAGTGGTCATAAACACCCTGGTCAGAAACACAGTGGTCGCAAACACAGTGGTCAGAAACACAGTGGTCAGAAAGACAAATGTCGGAAACACAGTGGTCAGAAACACAATGGTCATAAACACAGTGGTCAGAAACTCACTGATCAGAAACACAGTGGTAAAAAATCAGTGGTCAGAAACACACTGGACAGAAACACAGTGGTCAGAAACACAGTGGTCAGAAACGCAGTGGTCAAAAACACAGTGGTCAGAAACACAGTGGTCAGAAACACAGTGGTCAGAAACACAGTGGTCAGAAACACAATGGTCAGAAACACACTGGTCAGGAACACAGTGGTCAGAAACACAGTGGTCGGAAACAAAGTGATCAGAAACACACTGGTCAGAAACCCACTGGTCAGGAAAACACTCATCAGAAAAAAAAAGTGGTCAGTAGCACACTGGTCAGAAACATAATGGTCAGAAACGCACTGGTCAGCAACACAGTGGTCAGAAAAACAGTGGTCAGAAACACACTGGTCAAAAACACAGTGGTCAGAAACATAATGGTCAGAAACGCAGCTGTCAGAAACACAGTGGTCAGAAACACATTGGTCAGAAACAAACTGGTCAAACACACACCGGTCAGAAACACATCGGTCAGAAACACACTGGTCAGAAACACAGTAGTCAGAAACACATTGGTCAGAAACACGCTGGTCAGAAACACAGTGGCCAGAAGCACAGTGGTCAGAAACACAGTGGCCAGAAACACACTGGTCAGAAACACCGTGGACAGAAACACACTGGTCAGAAACACACTGGTCATAAACACAGTGGTCAGAACCACACTGGTCAGATACACACTGGTCAGAAACACTGTGGTCAGACCGACAGTGGTCCAAAACACACTGGTCAGAAACACAGTGGTCAGTAACACGTTGGTCAGAAACACACTAGTCAGAAACACACTGGTCAGAAACACACTGGTCAGAAACACACTGGTCAGAAACACACTTGTCAGAAACACAGTGATTATAAACACAGTGGTGAGAAACACAATGGTTATAAACACAGCGGTCAGAAACACAGTGGTCAGAAACACAGTGGTCAGAAACACAGCGGTCAGAAACACAGCGGTCAGAAACAGAGTGGTTAGAAACACAGTGGTCAGAAACACAGTGGTCGGAAACACGCTGGTCCAAAACACACTGGTCAGAAACACACTAATCATAAACACACTGGTCAGAAAGACACTGGTCAGAAACACACTGGTCAGAAACACACTGGTCAGAAACACACTGGTCAGAAACATACTTGTCAGAAACACAGTGGTTATAGACACAGTGGTGAGAAACACAGTGGTCATAAACACAGCGGTCAGAAACACAGTGGTCAGAAACACAGTGGTCAGAAACACAGTGGTCAGAAACACAGCGGTCAGAAACGCAGTGGTCAGAAACACAATGGTCAGAAACACAGTGGTCGGAAACATGCTAGTCCGAAACACACTGGTCAGAAACACACTGGTCATAAACACACTGGTCAGAAACACACTGGTCCAAAACACACTGGTCAGAAACACACTGGTCAGAAACACAGTGGTCAGAAACACACTGGTCAGAAACACAGTGGCCAGAAATATACTGGTCAGAAACACAGTGATCAGAAACACACTGGTCGGAAACACAGTGGCCAGAAAGATTGTGGTCAGGAACATAGTGATCATAAACACACTGGTCAGAAAAACACTGGTCATAAAAACACTGGTCAAGAAAATTGTGGTCAGAAATACATTGTTCATAATTATAATGGTCAGAAACACACTGGTCAGTAACACACTGGTCAGATATCCAGTGTTCAGAGACATAGTGGTCAGAAACAAAGTGGTCGGGAACACAGTGGTCAGAAACACAGTGGTCATAAACACACTGGTCAGAAACACAGTGGTCAGAAACACAGTGGTCAGAAAGACACTGATCAGAAACACAGTGGTCAGAAACATAATTGTCAGAAACAAAGTTGTCAGAAACACAGTGGTCAGAAATACAGTGGTCAGAGACACTGGTCAGAAACACACTGGTCAGAAACACATCGGTCAGAAATACAGTGGTCAGAAACACAGTGGACAGAAACACACAGGTCAGAAACACACTGGTCAGAAGCACAGTGGTCAGAAACACAGTGGTCAGAAACACACTGGTCATAAACACAGTGGTCCGAAACACACTGGTCAGAAAGACTGGTTTGAAACACAGTGGTCATAAACACAGTGGTCAGAAACACAGTGGTCAGAGACATAGAGGTCAGAAACACAGTGGTCAGAAACACAGTGGTCAGAAACACACTGGTCAAAAGCACACTGGTCAGAAACACAGTGGTCAGAAAGACAGTGGTTAGAAACTCACAGGTCAGAAACACAGTGGTCAGAAACACACTGGTCATAAACACAGTGGTTTGAAACACATTGGTCAGAAACACAGTGGTCCGAACACCGTGGTTAGAAACACACTGGTCAGAGGCATACTAGTCAGAAACAAAGTGGTCAGAAACATAGTGGTCAGAAACACAGTGGTCAGAAATACAGTGGTCAGAAACAAACTGGTTGGAACCACACTGGTCAGAAACACATTGGTCAGAGACACTGTGGTCAGACACACACTGGTCAGAAACACAGTGCTTAGAAACACGCTGATTAGAAACACAGTGGTCAGCAACACCGTGGTCAGAAACACAGTGGTCAGAAACACAGTGGTCAGAAACACACACGTTGGAAACACAGTGGTCAGAAACACAGAGGTCAGAAACACATTGGTCCGAAACACAGTGGTCAGAAGCACACTGGTCAGAAACACACTGGTCAGAATCACACTGGTCGGAAACACAGTGGTCAGAAACAAAGTGGTTAGAAACACAGTGGTCAGAAATACAGTGGTCAGAAACACACTGGTCAGAAACACTGTGGTTAGAAACACAGTGGTCAGAAATACAGTGGTCAGAAACACACTGGTCAGAAACATAGTGGTCACAAAAACAGTGGTCAGAAACACAGTGGTCAGAAACACAGTGGTCAGAAACACACTGGTCAAAAACACACTGGTCAGAAACACACTGGTCAAAAACACACTGGTCAGAAACACAGTGGTCAGAAAGACAGTGGTTAGAAACTCACAGGTCAGAAACACAGTGGTCAGAAACACACTGGTCATAAACACAGTGGTCCGAAACACACTGGTCAGAAACACACTGGTCAAAAACACACTGGTCAGAAACACAGTGGTCAGAAAGACAGTGGTTAGAAACTCACAGGTCAGAAACACAGTGGTCAGAAACACACTGGTCATAAACATCGTGGTTAGAAACACATTGGTCAGAAACACAGTGGTCCGAACACCGTGGTTAGAAACACACTGGTCAGAGGCACACTAGTCAGAAACAAAGTGGTCAGAAACATAGTGGTCAGAAACACAGTGGTCAGAAACACAGTGGTCAGAAACAAACTGGTTGGAACCACACTGGTCAGAAACACATTGGTCAGAGACACTGTGTTCAGACACACACTGGTCAGAAACACAGTGCTTAGAAACACACTGATTAGAAACACAGTGGTCAGCAACACCGTGGTCAGAAACACAGTGGTCAGAAACACAGTGGTCAGAAACACACACGTTGGAAACACAGTGGTCAGAAACACAGAGGTCAGAAACACATTGGTCCGAAACACAGTGGTCAGACGCACACTGGTCAGAAACACACTGGTCAGAATCACACTGGTCGGAAACACAGTGGTCAGAAACAAAGTGGTTAGAAACACAGTGGTCAGAAATACAGTGGTCAGAAACACACTGGTCAGAAACATAGTGGTCAGAAACACAGTGGTCAGAAACACAGTGGTCAGAAACAAAGTGGTTAGAAACACAGTGGTCAGAAATACAGTGGTCAGAAACACACTGGTCAGAAACATAGTGGTCACAAAAACAGTGGTCAGAAACACAGTGGTCAGAAACACAGTGGTCAGAAACATACTGGTCAGGGACACAGTGGTCAGAAACACAGTGGTCAGAAACACAGTGGTCAGAAACACAGTGGTCATAAACACACTGTTCAGAAACACCGTGGTAAAAAACACACTGGTCTCAAACACAGTGGTCGGAAACACAGAGGTCAGAAACACACTGGTCAGAAACACCGTCGTCAGAAACACAGTGGTCATAAAGACAGCGGTCAGAAACACACTGGTCAGGAACGCACTTGTCATAAACACTGCGGTCAGAAACACAGTGGTCAGAAACACGGTGGTCAGAAACACAGTGGTCAGAAACACAATGGTCAGAAACATAGTGATCAGAAACACTGTGGTCAGAAACACAGTGGTCAGGAATACCATGTCAGGAAAATGAGAGGAGCGCAATATGCAGGGGAGGAGGTGACGCGGAAGCAGCCACAAGGATGCGGAAGGCTGATGTGGGATGACGTCATAGCAGGAGCAGAAGTATACAGACAGGAGAGAACGACGCGAGGAGCGAGAGCGACAAAGCGCTAAGCATGAGTGCTCAAGAGTGATACTTTAGTGATGAAGCGAGGCTGACAGCCGAAGCGCTTTGACGGAGGACTGCTGCGGTTCGGGCTCCTTGGTGAATGAATACTTCAAGGAGTGTGAGAGGCAGGCGAGGATCAGACAACAGCTTTGGACTTGATGATCTTTTCGGAACTGATAGATGGTTGAGCGGAATCAACGATTAATGTGATGAGAGGGATGAAGCGAGGAATGGCAATTGAGCAGAGGCAATTGATGATGAAGGATATTGAGGAGGAATTGACTGAGGCAAATGAGTACATGGATCCTACTGCTATACGTACTAGTCCAGGTCATTAGATTACAAGTGTCTAGACCCATCAGGGTGGACGGTGTGAGACACAAAACCAGAGCCACCATTGTGCTGTTGCTGCAACTGTTGTGTCTGCGCGGTGCGAGGGAGCGGTGCGGATTCACTTCGTCTCATGCTCTTGGGAGTCCTCCCATGTTAGGTGGAGGACGTGCTTCTTCTGCCAATCCTTGGATGTCGCCACGGAGAACAGACCAGGGAGCAGGGCTGCTGTCGGCAGATCTTTCTGGTCGTCACGTGGTGTCGGAGGTCCGTTGGCGTTGGACGTGGTGTGTTCGGACGGCCGCATGGTCAGACCAGACGAGCCTGATTGGTTATGCCTTCCATGCCGTTTGGTCAGCGGGGCGCGGGAGGTGAACCATGATCCGCCTAGCTTTTCCTTTTCCCATTGGGTGGGCATTCCGGGGAGAGTTGGGTTACAGCAGGACGACCCTGGTTGAGCCGTGTGACTCTTCATAAAGATTCCGACAACACACTGGTCAGAAACACAGTGGTCAGAAACACAGTGGTCAAGAACACCCTGGTCAGAAACACACTGGTCAGAAACACACTGGTCAGGCACACACTGGTCAGAAACACAGCGGTCAGAATCACAGTAGTCTGAAACACAGTGACCAGAAACAAACTGGTCAGAAATACACTGGTCAGAAACACAATGGTCAGAAACACACTGGTGATAAACACAGTGGTCAGAAACACACCGGTAGTAAACACTGTGGTCATAAATACACGGGTTACAGACACACTGCTCAGAAACACAGTGGTCAGAAACACAGTTATCAGAAACACATCGGTCCAAAACACAGTGGTCAGAAACACACTGGTCAGAAACACACTGGTCAGAAACACAGTGGTCAGAAACACACTGGTCAGAAATGCACTGGTAAGAAACACACTAGTCAAACACACAGTGGTCACAAACACAGTGGTCAGAAACACACTGGTCAGAAACACACTTGTCAAAAAAACACTCGTCAGAAACACACCGGTCAGAACCACAGTGGTCAAAAACACAGTGCTCAGAAACACACTGGTCAGACACATAGTGGTCAGAAACACATTGGTTTGAAACACACTGGTCAGAAACACGGTGGTCAGAAACACAATGGTGAGAAAAACACTGGTCTGAAACACAGTGGTCAGAAACACTGGTCAGAAACACAGTGGTCAGAAACATAGAGGTCAGAAACACACTTGTCAGGAACACGGTGGTCAGAAACACTTTGGTCAGAAACACACTGGTCATAATAACAGTGGTCAGAAACACAGTGGTCAGAAACACAATGGTCAGAACCACAGTGGTCAGAAACACACTGGTCAGAAACACACTGGTCAGAAACACACAGGTCAAAAAGATACTGGTCAGAAGCACACTTGTCAGGAACACACTGGTCACAAACACACTGGTCAGAAACACAGTGGTCAGAATACACTGGTCAAAACACACAGTGGTCAGAGACGCAGTGGTCAGAAACACACTGGTCAGAAACACCGTGGTCAGAAACACGGTGGTCATAAACACAGTGGTCAGAAACACACTGGTCAGAAACACATTGGTCAAAACCCCAGTGGTCAGAAACACAGTTGTCAGAAACACAATGGTCAGAAACACACTGGTCAGAAACACGGTGGTCAGAAACACATTGGTCAGAAACACAGTCGTAAAAGACAAGGTGGTCAGAAACACAATGGTCATAAACGCAATGGTCAGAAACACAGTGGTCAGAAACACAGTGTTCATAAACACACTGGTCAGAAACACAATGGTCAGAGGCACACTTGTCAGAAACACCGTGCTCAGAAACACACTGGTCAGAAACACACTGGTCAGAAACACACTGGTCAGAAACACAGTGGTCGGATATACACTGGTCATAAACACAGCGGTCTGAAACACACTGGTCAGAGACACACTGGTCAGAAACACAATTGTCAAAAACACAGTGGTCAGAACTACACTGGTCAGAAACACAGTGGTCAGAAATACACTGGTCAGAAACACAGTGGTCAGAAACACAGTGGTCAGAAACACAATGGTCAGAAACACAGCGGTCAGGAACACGGTAGTCAGAAAAACAGTGGTCAGAAACACATTGGTCAGAAACACATTGGTCAGAAACATAAAGGTCGGAAACACACTGTTCAGAAACACGGTGGTCAGAAACACACTGGGCAGAAACACAGTGGTCAGAAACACAATGGTTAGAAACACAGCGGTCAGAAACACGGTGGTCAGAAACAGAATGGTCGGAAACACAGTGGTCAGAAACACAGTGGTCAGAAACAAACTGGCCAGAAACACACTGGTCAGAAACACGGTGGTCAGAAACAGAATGGTCGGAAACACAGTGGTCAGAAACACAGTGGTCAGAAACAAACTGGCCAGAAACACACTGGTCAGAAACACACTGGACAGAAACACAGTGGTCGGAAATAGAATGGTCAGAAACGCACTGGTCAAAAACACGCTGGACAGAAACACACTGGTCAGAAACACACTGGTCAGAAACACAGTGGTTAGAAACACAGTGGTCACAAACACAGTGGTCAGAAACACACTGGTTAGACACACAGTGGTCAGAAACACACTGGTCAGAAACACACTGGTCAGAAACACAGTGGTTAGAAACACAGTGGTCACAAACACAGTGGTCAGAAACACACTGGTTAGACACACAGTGGTCAGAAACACATGGGTCAAAAACACACTGGTCATAAACACAGTGGTCAGAAACACACTGTTCAGAAACGCATTCGTCATAAACACTGTGGTCAGAAACACAGTCGTACGAAACATAATGGTCAGAAACACCGTGGTCAGAAACAAAGTGGTCAGAGGCACGGTGGTCAGAAACACATTGGTAAAAAACACACTGGTCAGAAACACAGTGGTCAGAAACACAGGGGTCAGAAACACAGTGGTCAGAAACACAGTGGTCAGAAACACACTGGTCAGAAACACACTGGTAATAGACACGGTGGTCAGAAACACAGTGGTCAGAAACACAGTGGTCAATAACACACTGGTCATAAACACACTGTTCAGAAACACAGTGGTCAGAAACACACAGGTCAGAAATACTGTGGTCAGAAACACGGCGGTCAGAAACACAATGGTCAGAAACTCAGTGGTCAGAAACACAGTGGTAGGAAACACAATTGTCAGAAACACAG
>SZWC01000449.1:301220-320767 GCA_023375785.1 Penium margaritaceum
AGTGGTCAGAAACACAGTGGTCAATAACACACTGGTCATAAACACACTGTTCAGAAACACAGTGGTCAGAAACACACAGGTCAGAAATACTGTGGTCAGAAACACGGCGGTCAGAAACACAATGGTCAGAAACTCAGTGGTCAGAAACACAGTGGTAGGAAACACAATGGTCAGAAACACACTGGTCAGAAACACAGTGGTCAGAAACACACTGGTAAAAGGCACACATGTCAGAAACCTAATGGTCAGAAACATAGTGGTCAGAAACACACTGGTCAGAAACACAGTGGTCAGAAACACACTGGTCAGAAACACGGTGGTCATAAACACAGTGGTCAGAAAGACATTGGTCAGAAACACAACGGTCAGAAACACAGTGTCAGAAACACAGTGGTCACAAACATGCTGGTCAGAAACACAGAGGTCACAAACACAGTGGTCAGCAACACACTGGTCAGAAACACTGGTCAGAAATACAATGGTCAGAAACACCCAACTCAGAAACACACTGGTCAGAAACACACTGTTCAGAGACACAGTGGTCAGAAACACACTGGTCATAAACATACACGGGTCAGAAAGATGCTGGTCAGAAACACACTGGTCAGAAAAAACACTGGTCAGAAACACAGTTGTCAGGAACACAGTGGTCATAACACACTGGTCAGAAACACAGTCGTCAGAAACACAGTTGTTAGAAACACACTGGTCAGAAACAGAGTGCTCATGAACCCAGTGGTCAGAAACACCCTGGTCAGAAACACAGTGGTCAAGAACACAGTGGTCAGAAACACGGTTGTAGAAACACACTGGTCAGAAACACAGTGGTCAGAAACACACAGGTCATAAACACAGCGGTCAGAAACACACTGATCAGAGACACACTGGTCAGAAACACAATTGTCAGAAACACAGTGGTCAGAACTACAGTGGTCAGAAACACAGTGGTCAGAAATACACTGGTCAGAAACACAGTGGTCAGAAACACAGTGGTCAGAAACACAATGGTCAGAAACACAGCGGTCAGGAACACGGTAGTCACAAAAACAGTGGTCAGAAACACATTGGTCAGAAAGACAGTGGTCAGAAACACAAAGGTCAGAAACACACTGTTCAGAAACACAGTGGTCAGAAACACACTGGGCAGAAATACAGTGGTCAGAAACTCAATGGTCATAAACACAGCGGTCAGAAACACGGTGGTCAGAAACAGAATGGTCGGAAACACAGTGGTCAGAAACACATTGGTCAGAAACAAACTGGCTAGAAACACACTGGTCAGAAACACACTGCACAGAAACACAGTGGTCGGAAATAGAATGGTCAGAAACACACTCGTCAAAAACACGCTGGACAGAAACGCACTGGTCAGAAACACACTGGTCAGAAACACAGTGGTTAGAAACACAGTGGTCACAAACACAGTGGTCAGAAACACACTGGTCAGACACACAGTGGTCAGAAACACACGGGTCAAAAACACACTGGTCATAAACACAGTGGTCAAAAACACACTGTTCAGAAACGCACTCGTCATAAACACTGTGGTCAGAAACACACTGGTGATAAACAAAGTGGTCATAAACACAATGGTCAGAAACACAGTGGTCAGAAACGAAGTCGTAAGAAGCATATTGGTCAGAAACACCGTGGTCAGAAACAAAGTGGTCAGAGGCACAGTGGTCAGAAACACATTGGTAAAAAACACACTGGTCAGAAACACAGTGGTCAGAAACACAGGGGTCAGAAACACAGTGGTCAGAAACACAGTGTTCAGAAACACACTGGTCAGAAACACACTCGTCATAGACACGGTGGTCAGAAACATAGTGGTCAGAAACACAGTGGTCAATAACACACTGGTCATAAACACACTGTTCAGAAACACAGTGGTCAGAAACACACAGGTCAGAAATACTGTGGTCAGAAACACGGCGGTCAGAAACACGATGGTCAGAAACACAGTGGCCAGAAACACAGTGGTAGGAAACACAATGGTCAGAAACACAGTGGTCAAAAACACACTGGTCAGAGGCACACCTGTCAGAAACACAATGGTCAGAAACACAGTGGTCAGAAACGCACTGGTCAGAAACACAGTGGTCAGAAACACACTGGTCAGAAACACGGTGGTCATAAACACAGTGATCAGAAAGACACTGGTCAGAAATATAACAGTCAGAAACACAGTGTCAGAAACACAGTGGTCATAAACATGCTGGTCAGAAACACAGAGGTCAGAAACACAGTGGTCAGAAACACAGTGGTCACAAAGACTGGTCCGAAATACACTGGTCAGAAACACCCAACTTAGAAACACACTGGTCAGAAACACACTGGTCAGAGACACTGTGGTCAGAAACACACTGGTCATAAACACACACAGGCCACAAAGACGCTGGTCAGAAACACACTGGTGAGAAAACACTGGTCAGAAACACAGTTGTCAGGAACACAGTGGTCATAACACACTGGTCAGAAACACACTGGTCAGAAACACAGCTGTGAGAAACACACTGGTCAGAAACAGAGTGCTCATGAACGCAGTGGTCAGAAACACACTGGTCAGCAACACAGTGGTCATAAACACAGTGGTCAGAAACACAGTTGTAGAAACACACTGGTCGGAAACACAGTGGTCAGAAACACACTGGTCAGAAACATTGTGGTCCGAAACACAGTGGTCATAAACACAGTGGTCAGAATCACAGTGGTCAGAAACACAGTGGTCAGAAACACGCTGGTCAGAAACACAATGGTCTGAAACACAGTGGTCAAAAACATAGTGGTCAGAAACACAGTGGTCAGAAACTAGTTGGTCAGAAACACCATGGTCGGTAACACGGTGGTCACAAACACAGTGGTCAGAAACACAGTGGTCAGAAACACAGTTGTCAGAAACGCAGTGGTCAGAAACAAAATTGTCGGAAACACAATGGTCGGAAACACAGTGTTCACAAACACAGTGGTCATAAACACAGTTATTAGAAACACAGTGGTTAGAAACACAGTGGTCAGAAAAGCACTGGTCAGAAACACACTTGTCAAAAACACAGTGGTACAAAACACAGTGGTCAGACACACATTGGTCAGACACAAAGTGGTGAAAAACACTCTGGTCTGAAACACATTTGTGAGAAACACAGTGGTCAGAAACTCAGTGGTCGGAAACAATGTGGTTAGAAACACACTAGTCAGGGACACAGTAGTCAGAGACACAGTGGTCAGAAACACAGTGGTCAGAAACACACTGGTGTGGAAGACGGTGGTCAGAAGCACAGTGGTCATAAATACAGTGGTCAAAAACACACTGTTCAGAAATACAGTGGTCAGAAACACACTGGTCAGAAACACAGTGGTAAGAAACACAGTGGTCAGAAACACACTGGTCAGAAACATTCTGGTCAGACACACACTGGTCAGAATCACAATGGTCCGAAACACACTGCTCAGAAACACAGTGGTCAGAAAAACACTGGTAAGCAACAAACTGGTCAAAAACACTGTGGTCAGAAACACACTGGCCAGAAACAGAGTGGGCAGAAACACAGTGGTCAGAAACACACTGGTCAGAAACACACTGGTCAGAAACACAGTGGGCAGAAACACAGTGGTCAGAAACACACTGGTATGGAAGACGGTGGTCAGAAACTTTGTGGTCAGAAACACACTGGTCAGAAACACACTGGTCAGGAACACACTGGTCAGAAACACAGTGGTCAAAAACACGGTGGTCAGAAACATAGTGGTCAGAAGCACAATGGTCAGAAACACACTGGTCAGAAACACACTGGTTAGAAACACAGTTGTCAGAAATATTGTGCTCAGAAACACAGTGGTCAGAAACACAGTGGTCAGAAACAAAGTGGTCAGAAACACAGTGGTCAGAAACACAGTGGTCAGAAACACAATGGTCGGAAACACAGTGGTCGGAAACACAGTGTTCGAGACACAGTGGTCAGAAGCATAGTGGTCAGAAACACAGTGGTTAGAAACACAGTGGTCTGAAACACACTTGTCAGAAACACAGTGGTAAGAAAAACAGTGGTAAGACAAATGTTGGTCAGAAACACAGTGGTCAGAAACACACTGGTCATAAACACATTGCTCATAAACACAGTGGTCAGAAACATAGTGGGCACAAGCACAGTGGTTGGAAACACTCTGTTCATTAACACAGCAGTCGGAAACACCGTGGTCAGAAACACAGTGGTCAGAAACACAGTGGTCATAAACAAAGTGGTCAGAAACACAGTGGTCAGAAACACACTGGTCAGAAACTCAGTGGTCAGAAACACACTGGTCTGAATCACAGTGGTCAAAGACGCACTGGTTAGAAACACAGTGGTCACAAACGCACTGGTCAGAAACACAGTGGTCAGAAACACAGTGGTCAAAAACACAGTGGTCAGAAACACAGTGGTCAGAAACACAGTGGTCAGAAACACACTAGTCAGAAAGAAAGGGGTCAGAACCCCAGTGATTAGAAATAGAGGGGTCAGAAACACAGTGGTGAAAACCACAGTGGTCAGAAACACAATGGTCAGAAACTCTGTGGTCAGAAACAGATTGGTCAGAAACACACTGGTCAAAACACACTGGTCAGAAACACAGTAGTTGGAAACACACTGGTCAGAAACACACCGGTCCAAAACACAATGGTCAGAAACACACCGGTCAGAAACACATTGTTCAGACACACAGTGGTCAGAAACATGGTGGTCAGAAACACAGTGGTCATAAACACAATGGTCAGAAAAACAGTGGTCAGAAACACAGTGGTATTATACACAGTGGTCTGAGACACAGTGGTTAGACACACATTGGTCAGAAACAAGGTGGTCAGAAACACATAGGTCACAAACACACTGGTCAGAAAGACACTAGTCAGAAACGCAGTACTCAGAAACACAATGGTCCAAAACACACTGGTCAGAAACACAGTGGTCAGACACACAATGGTCAGAAACACAGTAGTCCAAAAACACAGCTGTCAGAAACACAGTGGTCAGAAACGCAGTGGTCTCAAACACAGTGGTCAGAGACACACTGGTCAGAAACACAGTGGTCAGAAACATGGTGGTCAGAAACACAGTGGTCAGGAACACAGTGGTCAATAACACAGTGGTCAGGAACACAGTTGTCTGAAACACACTGGTCCAAAACACACCGATCACAAACACAGTGGTGAGACACACACTGGTCAGAAATACAGTGGTCCAAAAACACAGTGGTCAGAAACACAGTGGTCAGAAATGCAGTGGTCTCAAACACAGTGGTCAGAAACACACTGGTCAGAAACACGGTGGTCAGAAACACAGTGGTCAGAAACACACTGGTCAGAAATACACTGGTCAGGAACACAGTGGTCAGAAACACACTGGTCAGAAACACAGTGGTCAGGATAACACTGGTCAGCAATACACTGGTCGAAACACAGTGGTCAGAAACACACTGGCTAGAAACAGAGTGGGCACAAACACAGTGGTCAGAAACACGCAGGTCAAAAACACTGGAAGAAACACAGTGGTCAGAAACAAAGTGGTCAGAAACACACTGGTGTGGAAAACAGTGGTCAGAAACATAGTGGTCAAAAACAGACTGGTCAAACTCAGTGGTCAGAAACACAGTGGTCAGAAGCACAGTGGTCAGAAACACACTGGTCACAAACACAATGGTCAGAAACACAGTTGTCAGAAACACAGTGCTGAGAAACACAGTGGTTAGAAACACACTGGTCAGAAACACAGTGGTCAGAACACTGTGGTCCGAAACACAGTGGTCAGAAACACGGTGGTCAGGAACACAGTGGTGACAAACACAGTTATTAGATACACAGTTTTCAGAAACACAGTGGTCAGAAAAAAAGTGGTCAGAAACACAGTGGTCAGAAGCACACTGGTCAGAAACAGAGTGGTCAGCAACACACTGGTCAGAAACACAGTGGTCAGAAACACAGTGGTCAGAGGCACACTGGTCAGAAACACAGCGGTTAGAAACACGGTGGTCAGAAACAGAAAGGCCACAAACACAGTGGTCAGAAACACACTGGTCAGAAACACAACGGTCAGAAACACAGTGGTCACAAACACATTGGTCGGAAACACACTGGTCAGAAACACAGCGGTGAAAAACACACTGGTCATAAACACACTGTTGAGAAACACACTGGTCATGAACACACAGGTCAGAAACACAGTGGGCAGAAACACTGTGGTCAGAAACACAGGGGTAAAAAACATAGTTGTCAGAAACACATTGGTCAGAAACACATTGGTCAGAAACAATGTTATCAGAAACACAGTAGTCAGAAACACAGTGGTCAGAAACACAGTGGTCGGAAACACAATGGTCACAAGCACACAGGTCAGAGGCACACTGGTCAGAAACACAGTGGTCATAAACACATTGGTCATAAACACAGTGGCCATAAACACACTGGTTCGACACACACTGGTCAGAAACACAGTGGTCAGAAACACACTGGTCAGAAACACACTGGTCAGAAACACAGTGGTCAGAAACACACTGGTCACAAAACAGTGGTCAGAAGCACAGTGGTCGGGAACAAAGTGGTTATAAACACAGTGGTCATAAACACACTAGTCAGAAACACAATGGTCGGAAAAACAGTGGTCAAAAACACAATGGTCAGAAACAGAGTGGTCAGAAACACAGAGGTCAGAAACACCTTGGTCAGAAACACACTGGTCAGGAACACAGTGATCCGAAACACATTGATGAGAAACACACTCGTCAGAAACACACTGGACAGAAACACAGTGGTCAGAAACACACTGGTCAGAAGCATACTAGTCAGACACACACTGGTCAGAAACACAGTGGTCAGAAACACACTGGTCAGAAACACAGTGGTCAGAAAAAAACTGGTCAGCAACACATTGGTCAGAAACACTGTGGTCATAAACACGGTGGTAAGAAACACAGTTGTCAGATACACGTTGGTGAGAAACACAGTGTTCAGAAACACACTGGTCAGAAACACACTGGTCAGAAACACATTCGTCAGAAAGGCAGTGGTCACAAACACAGTGGTTAGAAACACTCTGGTCAGAAACACAGTAGTCGGAAACAATGTCGTCAGAAACACAGTGGTCAGAAACACAGTGGTCATAAGCACAGTGGTCACCAACACAGTGGTCAGAAACACAGGGGTCAGAAACACACTGGTCAAAAACACAGTGGTCAGAAACACAGTGTTCAGAAACACAGTGGTAAAAAACGCACTGGTTAGAAACACAGTGGTCATAAACACACTGGTCAGAAACCCAGTGGTCAGAAACACAGTGGTCGGAAACACACTGGTCGGAAACACACTGGTCAGAAACACACTGGTCAGAAACACAGGGGTCAGAAACACACTGGTCAGAAACACAGTGGTCACAAACACAGTGGTTAGAAACACACCGGTCAGAAACACGCTGTTTAGACACACATTGGTCAGAAACACAGTGGTCAGAAGTACAGTGGTCAGAAACACAGTGGTCAGAAACACAGTGGTCATAAACACAGTGGTCAGCAACACACTGGTTGGTAATACACCAGTCAGAAACACACTTGTCAGAAAGACACTTGTCAGAAACACAGTACTAAAAAACACAGTGGTCCAAAACACAGTGGTCAGAAACACAGTGGTCAGAAACACAGTGGTCAGATCACGCTGGTCAGAAACACACTGGTAATGAACACAGTGGTCAGAAACACACTGGTCAGGAACACACTGGTCAGAAACACAGTGGCCCAAAAACACAGTGGTCAGAAACACACTGGTCATTAACACACTGGTCAGAAACACACTGGTCAGAAACACACTGGTCACAAAACAGGGGTCAGAAACACACTGGTCAGAAACACAGTGGTCACAAAAACACTGGTCAGCAACACATTGGTTATAAACACTGTGGTCAGAACCACGGTGGTAAGAAACACAGTGGTCAGAAACACAGTGGTCAGAAACACAGTGGTCAGAAATACAGTGGTCAGAAACACAGTGGTTAGAAACACACTGGTCAAAAACACGCTGGTCAGAAACACACTGGTAATAAACACAGTGGTCAGAAACACAATGGTCAGAAGCACATTGGTCAGAAACACAGTGGTCACAAACACAGTGCTCAGACACAGTGGCTAGAAACACACTGGTCATGAACACCCTGGTGAGAAACAAAGTGCTACAGACACAGTGGTCATAAACACAGTGGTCAGAAACACAGTGGTCAGACACACTGCGGTCAGAATTACATTGGTCAGATACACACTGTTGAGAAACACACTGGTCCGAAACACAGTGGTCAGAAACACAGTGGTCAGAAACGCTGTGGTCAGAAACACAGTGGTCAGAAACGCATTGGTCAGAAACACACTGGTCAGACACACACTGGTCATAAACACAGTGGTCATAAACACACTGGTCATAAACACAGTGGTCATTTTGGGCGTGCTTGGATGCGTTGGAAAGCTCAGATCACTGGCTATAAGAATCTGATGTAATCTTGCCAAAACAACTAACGATGGATTATTTGCATCCCTTCTCAGTTTCCGGAAAATGTGTATTCTACTAAAATTCTACACTATGTGTTGTGGCGACCCAGAGCACACACCTCCTTGAAAGTCTCGTTGCACTAAGAAGCCGTGGACACTTAGGCAGTTCAGTGCATGCCGGGAAATCATTCCTTACAAACGGTTATGGGCCCACAGCCCTGACTTGCCTAGTGGGATGTTCACGGCCTCCGCAACGCACAGGAGTGTCGCTCCGTACGACGTCGCCGTTGCACTTTGAGACTGTCCCTCGCAGAAGTTCATCATGGCGCAGAAACCAGAGTCCTCGTCCATCCAAAAGTACATGGATGGTCCTATATGTGGACTCTGGCGGTGGCATTTCGAGATATCCCTTGCGCACAAGGGACTGTGAGAGCTTATGAGGGGCACAGAGGTCCAAGATACGAGTGCAACGAACGAGGAGAGGGCGGTATTCGCGAAGAAGAATACGGAGGCGCTGATGATCCTCTTGTCGGCGCTGCATGAATCTTAGTGGGGATATATCCATGGCTGCGAGCTGGCAGCTGACGCATGGAAGAAGCTCTGCTCCATTCACTAATCAACATCCCTAGCCAACAAGATATTTGAAATAAAGCGACTCTTCACGGTGAGGATCAAGGAGGGTGAGAAAGTCATTTCCGCCATGCAGCAGATTGAGTATCTTGCCTCACACTGCAATGATGAGGGGTGGAAGATTGACACAAAGATGCTGACGATGGCGCTCCTCATGGCTCTACCCGACAGTTGGAGCCCCCTCATCACCGTGCTGGGAGGATGGGAGGAGAATAAACTCACCTACGGCGCAGTCGCCGAGTACATCCGCAACGAGGTGCACAATCGGAGTGGTGGCGAGACCCCATCATCGTCAACTCTTCTGGTCACCAAAACATAGGGTGGCAGCAGCAGCAGCAAGCGAGGTGGCGTTAAGGGTGGCAGCAAGAAGGGCGCCAAGAAGGGTGCATGCCATAAGTGTGGCAAGGAGGGCCATTGGGCCAAGGAGTGTCCGGAGGAGGCGCACGCCGGCGGCACAGGTGCCAAAGGCAAGAAGGCGCTCCTGGATGGCACCAGGAACCACGACCTGAAGGGCGCCAACTGGCAGTGCCTCGACTCAGGTGCGGATGAGCATACCCAAGTTGATAAGCTGGGGTTCATCAACATCACCAAGTCTGCCAAGTCCATGATGGGCGCAAACGACAAGGGCGAACCTGCGGCCGGCCAAGGTGATGTGGACATATAGGTGGTGGTCAGTGGTAAAAAGACACAATGTGTTATCCAAAACGTGCAACATGTCCCCGGCCTGGCTGACATTTTGAGTGTGAGCCGCTTGACAGACAAGGGGTATGAAGTGCTCTTCCGCAGGAAAGGTGCAGTCGTGCGGATGGATGGCGGCGGCAACGTTGTGCTTGAGGCAAAGCGCGAGGGAGGCCTCTACATCGTTCGGACCAAGGTCATCCCCTCCGCAACAAACACAGTAGACCCGCTAGCACGCGTCGTCAACCTTGCTGAAGGCGGAGGAGCAGACCTGCAATAATAGTATCTGCGACTGGGGCACTCGTCGCCCGCAGCCGTGCAAGAGATGGCGAAGCGTGACATGGTTCGCGGCCTCAACATCACCGGTGCAGCATACACGGCAGCACATTCTACAGAGCACGAGTGTAAGCCTTGCATCGTGGGCAAGGCGAAGCGCAAGCCGTTTGAAGACAGACACCAGTCAGAAACACAGTAGTCAGAAATACAGTGGTCAGAAAAAGAGTGGCCAAAAACACAGTGGTCAGAAACACACTGGTCAGAAACACGGTGGTCAGAAACACACTGGTCACAAGCACACTGGTCAGAAACACACTGGTCCGAAACACACTGGTCAGAAACACAGTGGTCAGAAACACAGTGGTCAGAATCACATTGGTCAGAAACCCAGTGGTTAGAAACACACTGGTCAGAATCACAGTGGTCAGAAACACACTGGTCAGAAACACAGTGGTCAGAAACTAACTGAGCAGAAACACACCGGTGAGAAACACACTGGTCAGAAACACGCTGGTCAGAAACACATTGGCGAGAAACACACTGGTCATAAACACAGTGGTAAGAAACACAGTGGTCAGGAACACTGTGGTCAGAAACAGACTGGTGAGAACCACAGTGGTTAAAAACACAGTGGTCAGAAACACACTTGTCAGAAACACAGTGGTCATAAACACACTGGTCACAAACAAAGTGGTCAGAAACACATTGGTCAGAAATACACTGGTCAGAAACACACTGGTCAGAACCACGGTGTCAGCAACACAGTGGTCAGAAACACCGTGGTCAGAAACACACTGGTCAGAAACACGGTGGTCAGAAACACAATGGTCAGAAATACAGTGGTAAGAAACACAGTGGTCAGAAACACACCGGCTAGGAACACATTGGTCAGAAACATACTGGTCAGAAACACACTGGTCAGAAATACAGTGGTCAGAAACACAGTGGTCAGAAACACACTGGTCAGTAACACAGTGGTCAGAAACTAACGGAGCAGAAACACACTGGTGAGAAACACACTGGTCAGAAACACGCTTGCCAGAAACACAGTGGCGATAAACACACTGGTCATAAACACAGTGGTAAGAAACACAGTGGTCAGAAACACTGTGGTCAGAAACACACTGGTGAGAAACGTAGTGGTCAGAAACACAGTGGTCAGAAACACAGTGGTCAGAAACATTGTGGTCATAAACACACTGGTCACAAACAAAGTGGTCAGAAATACACTGGTCAGAAATACACTTGTCAGAAACACACTGGTCAGAACCACGGTGGTCAGCAACACAGTGGTCAGAAACACCGTGGTCAGAAAAACACTGGTCAGAAACACACTGGTCAGAAACACAAGTGGACAGAAGCACACTGGTCAGAAACACAGTGGTCAAAAACACACTGGTCAGAAACACAGTGTTCAGAAGCACACTGGTCAGAAACATGGTGGTTAGAAACACAATGGTCAGAAACATGGTGGTCAGAAACACAGTGGTCAGAAACACACTCGTCAGAAATACAGTGGTCAGAAACACGGTGGTCATAAACACAGTGGTCAGAGAGACACTGGGTAGAAACACACTCGTCAGAAACACAGTAGTCAGATCCAAACTGGTCAAAAGCAGAGTGGTCAGAAACACACTGTTCAGAAACACGCTGGTCAGAAATACAGTGGTCAATAACACAGTGGTCAGAAACACACTGGTCAGAAACACACTCGTCAGAAACACAGTGGTCAGAAAGGCAGTGGTCGGAAACACAGTGGTCAGAAACACAGTGGTCAGAAACACAGTGGTCAGAAACACACCGATCAGAAAAACACCAGTCAGAAACACAGTGGTCAGACACACATTGGTCATAAACACATTGGTGAGAAACACACTGGTCAGAAACACACTGGTCAGAAACACAATGGTCAGAAACACAGTGGTCACACACACAGACGTCAGAAACACAGTGGTCAGAAACACAGTGGTCAGAAACACACTGGTCAGAAACACACTGGTCAGGATCACACTGGTCAGAAACACAGTGGTCAGAAACACCCTAGTCAGAAACACAGTGGTCGGAAACACAATGGTCAGAAACACAGTGGTCAGAAACACACTGGTGAGAAACACAGTGGTCAGAAACAAACTGAGCATAAACACAATGGTGAGAAACACACTGGTCATAAATGTTAAAAAGTGCCCCTGCCATGGATGCCGTTTGCCATTTTCCTGGTTTTGACCACTGGAGACTGGTTGGATGTCTGATCGGATTGCAGATGTAGACTCACTGGATTTGGCCATGCGGGTTCGAGCTTTCAGTTGCTCGATTTGGTTGAGAATGCAGAAAGTTAGCCTCATCCGAACTTTGGGTGGAATCCGGGTCTCCACCATTAGTGATGGGACTATTCCACCGCGGTGGTCCAAGTTCGCCTCCAATTAGCTCCAAATGCATCAGGGACATGAACGAAGTGACCAGGGGGGCCTCCTTGACCAGGATGAACTTCGAATTGACTTCTGGGCGAGGAAAGGCACTCCGACGGGTCATCGTCGAAGCGCCTCCTGTTGCATAGCGTGCAAGGCATGGTGGACGGCTCCACCAAGGGCTACTTCGACGGCCGTATAAGGAGCTCTAGTGCTCCGTTTTGGGCGTGCTTAGATGCGTTGGAAAGCTTAGATCACTGGCTATAAGAATCTGATGCAATCTTTCCAAAACAACTAACGATTGATGATTCGCACCCCTTCTCAGTTTCCGTAAAATCTGTATTCTACTAGGATTCTACACTTGGTGTTGTGGCGACCCAGAGCACACACCTCCTTGGAAGTCTCGTTGCACTAAGAAGCCATGGAAACTTAGGCAGTTCAGTGCATGCCGGGAAATCATTTCTCACAAAGGGTTATGGGCCCACAGCCCTGACTTGCCTACCAAGACGTTCACTGCTTCCGCAACGCACAGGAGTGTCGTCCCGGACGACGTAGTCGTTTCACTTTGAGACTGTCCCTCGCAGAAGTTCATCATGGCGCAGAAGCCGGAGTCATCGCCCATCCAAAAGTACATGGACGGTCCTATATGTGGACTCTGGCGGTGGCATTTTGAGATCTACCTCGCGCACAAGGGACTGCGAGAGCTTATGAGGGGTACAGAGGTTCAAGATACAAGTGCAACAACAAGGAGAAGGCGGCATTTGCGAAGAAGAATATGGAGGCGCTGATGATCCTCTTGTCGGCGCTGCATGAATCTTAGTGGGGATATATCCATGGCTGCGAGCTGGCAGCCGACGCATGGAAGAAGCTCTCCTCCATTCACCAATCAACATCCCTAGCCAACAAGATCTTCGAAAAGAAGCGACTCTTGACGGTGAGGATCGAGGAGGGTGAGAAAGTCATTTCCGCCATGCAGCAGATTGAGTATCTTGCCTTACAATGCAATGATGAGGGGTGGAAGATTGACACAAAGATGCAGACGATGGCGCTCCTCATGGCTCTACCCGACAGTTGGAGCACCCTCGTCACCGTGCTGGGAGGATGGGAGGAGAATAAACTCACCTACGGCGCAGTCGCCGAGTACATCCGCAACGAGGTGCACCGTCGGAGTGGTGGCAAGACCCCATCATCCTCAATTGCCCTGGTCACCAAAATATAGGGGGGCAGCAGCAGCCGCAAGCGAGGTGGCGGTAAGGGTGGCAGCAAGAAGGGTGCCAAGAAGGGTGCATGCCATAATTGTGGCAAGGAGGGCCATTGGGCCAAGGAATGTCCGAAGGAGGCGCACGCCGGCGGCAAAGGCGCCAAAGGCAAGAAGGCGCTCCTGGATGGCACAAGGAACCACGACCTGAAGGGCGCCAACTGGCAGTGCCTCGACTCAGGTGCGGATGAGCATACCCAAGTTGAGAAGGTGGGGTTCATAAACATCACCAAGTCTGCCACGTCCATGATGGTTGCAAACGACAAGGTCGAACCTGCGGCCGGCCAAGGTGGTGGGGACATGTAGGTGGTGGTTAGTGGTAAAAAGACACAATGTGTTATCCAAAACGTGCAACATGTCCCCGGCCTGGCTGACATTTTGAGTGTGAGCCACTTGACAGACAAGGGGTATGAAGTGCACTTCTGCAGGAAAGGTGCAGTCGTGCTGATGGATGGCGGCGGCAACGTTGTGCTTGAGGCAAAGCGCGAGGGAGGCCTCTACATCGTTGAGACCAAGGTTATCCCCTCGGCAACAAACACAGTAGACCCGCTAGCACGCCACCTTGCTAAAGGTGGGGGAGCAGACCTGCAGATATGGTATCTGCGACTGGGGCACTTGTCGCCCGCAGCCGTGCAAGAGATGGCGAAGCGTGACATGGTTCGCGGCCTCAACATCACTGGTGCAGCATACACAGCAGCAGATTATACAGGGCACAAGTGCGAGCCTTGCATCATGGGCAAGGCGAAGCGCAAGCCGTTTAAAGACGGACACCAGTCAGAAACACAGTGGTCAGAAACACAATGGTCAGAAAAAGAGTGGCCAAAAACACAGTGGTCAGAAACACACTGGTCAGAACACAGTGGTCAGAAACACACTGGTCACAAACACACTAGTCAGAAACACAATGGTCAGAAACACACTGGTCAGAAACACAGTGGTCAGAAACACGGTGGTCAGAATCACATTGGTCAGAAACCCAGTGGTTAGAAACACACTGGTCAGAATCACAGTGGTCAGAAACACACTGGTCAGAAACACAGTGGTCAGAAACTAACTCAGCAGAAACACACCGGTGAGAAACACACTGGTCAGAAACAAGCTGGTCAGAAACACAGTGGCAAGAAACACACTGGTCATAAACACAGTGGTAAGAAACACAGTGGTCAGAAACAATGTGGTCAGAAACACACTGGTGAGAAACATAGTGGTTAGAAACACAGTGGTCAGAAACACACTGGTCAGAAACACAGTGGTCATAAACACACTGGTCACATGCAAAGTGGTCAGAAACACATTGGTCAGAAATACGCTGGTCAGAAACACACTGGTCAGAACCACGGTGGTCAGCAACACAGTGGTCAGAAACACCGTGGTCAGAAACACACTGGTCAGAAACACAGTGGTCAGAAACACAGTGGTAAGAAACACACTGGTCAGAAACACAGTGGTCGGAAACACACTGGTCAGAAACACAGTGGTCAGAAACACACTGGTCATAAACACGGTGGTCAGAAACACAACGGTCAGAAATACAGTGGTAAGAAACACAGTGGTCAGAAACACACTGGCGAGAAACACAGTGGTCAGAAACATACTGGTCAGAAACACACTGGTCAGAAATACAGTGGTCAGAAACTAACTGGTCAGTAACACAATGGTCAGAAACTAACTGAGCAGAAACACACTGGTGAGAAACACACTGGTCAGAAACACGCTGGTCAGAAACACAGTGGCGAGAAACACACTGGTCATAAACACAGTGGTAAGAAACACATGGGTCAGAAACTCTGTGGTCAGAAACACACTGGTGAGAAACATAGTGGTCAGAAACACAGTGGTCAGAAACACACTGGTCAGAAACACAATGGTCATAAACACACTAGTCACAAACAAAGTGGTCAGAAATACACTGGTCAGAAATACACTGGTCAGAAACACACTAGTCAGAACCACGGTGGTCAGCAACACAGTGGTCAGAAACACCGTGGTCAGAAACACGCTGGTCAGAAACACACTGGTCAGAAACACAGTAGACAGGAACACACTGGTCAGAAACACAGTGGTCAGAAACACACTGGTCAGAGACACAGTGGTCAGAAACACACTGGTTAGAAACACGGTGGTTAGAAGCACAATGGTCAGAGATACAGTGGTAAGAAACACAGTGGTCAGAAACACACTGGTCAGAAATACAGTGGTCAGAAACACACTGGTCAGAAACACACTGGTCAGAAATACAGTGGTCAGAAACACAGCGGTCAGAAACACACTGGTCAGTAACACAGTGGTCAGAAACAAACTGAGCATAAACACACTGGTGAGAAACACACTGGTCAGAACAGGCTGGTCAGAAACACAATGGCCAGAAACAAACTGGTAATAAACACATTGGTAAGAAACACAGTGGTCAGAAACACTGTGGTCATAAAAACACTGGTCAGAAACACACTGGTCAGAAACACAGTTGTCAGAAACACACCGGTCAGAAACACAGTGGTTGGAAACACGCTGGTCAAAAACACAGTGGTCAGAAACACGCTGGTCAGAATCACGGTGGTCAGAAACACAATGGTCAGAAATACAGTGGTAAGAAACACAGTGATCAGAAACACACCGGTCAGAAACACAGTGGTCAGAAACAGACTTGTCAGAAACACACTGGTCAGAAATACAGTGGTCAGAAACTCAGCGGTCAGAAACACACTGGTCAGTAACACAATGGTCAGAAACACGGTGGTCACAAACACAGTGGTCAGAAACACAGTGGTCAGAAACACACTGGTCAGTACGACAGTGGTCAGAAACACAGTGGTTAGAAACACAGTGGTCAGAAACACAGTTGTCATGAAAACAGTGGTCGGAACACACTGGTCAGAAACACACTGGTCAGAAACAAAGTGGTCAAAAACACACTGGTCAGAAACACACTGGTCAGAAACACACTGGTCAGAAACACATTGGTCAGAAACACGGTAGTCAGAAACACTGGTCAGAAACACAGTGGTCAGAAACACACGGATCATAAACAAACTGGTCAGAAACACACCGGTCATAAATACACTTGTCAGAAACACACTGGTTAGAAACACGGTGGTCAGAAACACAATGGTCAGAAATACAGTGGTAAGCAACACAGTGGTCAGGAACACACTGGTCAGAAACACAGTGGTCAGAAACACACCGGTCAGAAACACAATGGTCAGAAACACAGTGGTTAGAACGACACTGGTAAGAAACACAGTGGTCAGAAACACACTGGTTTGCAACACGAGCGTCAGACACACAGTGGTAAGAAACATACTGGTCAGAAACACAGTGGTCTGAAACACACTGGTCAGAGACAAAGTGGTGAGAAACACACTGGTCAGATACACACTGGTAAAGAACACTGTAATCAGAAACACAGTGGTCGGAAACACGGTGGTCAGAAATACAGTGGTCAGAAACACAGTGGTCAAAAACAAAGTATTCAGACACACGCTGGTCAGAAACGCACTGGTCGAAAACACACTGGTCAGAAACACATTGGTCAGAAACACACTGGTCAGAAACACGGTGGTCATAAACACAATGGTCAGAAACACAGTGGTCAGAAACACAGTGGTCAGAAACACAGTAGTCAGAAACACAGTGGTCAAGAACACACTGGTCAGAAACATTGTGGTCAGACCACTGGTGACAAACACCCTGGTCAGAAACACACTGGTCACAAACACAGTGGTCAGAAATACAGTGGTCAGAAACACAGTAGTCAGAAACACAGTGGTCAAGAACACACTGGTCAGAAACATTGTGGTCAGACCACTGGTGACAAACACCCTGGTCAGAAACACACTGGTCACAAACACAGTGGTCAGAAATACAGTGGTCAGAAACACAGTAGTCAGAAACACAGTGGTCAAGAACACACTGGTCAGAAACATTGTGGTCAGACCACTGGTGACAAACACCCTGGTCAGAAACACACTGGTCACAAACACAGTGGTCAGAAATACAGTGGTCAGAAACACAGTAGTCAGAAACACAGTGGTCAAGAACACACTGGTCAGAAACATTGTGGTCAGACCACTGGTGACAAACACCCTGGTCAGAAACACACTGGTCACAAACACAGTGGTCAGAAATACAGTGGTCAGAAACACAGTAGTCAGAAACACAGTGGTCAAGAACACACTGGTCAGAAACATTGTGGTCAGACCACTGGTGACAAACACCCTGGTCAGAAACACACTGGTCACAAACACAGTGGTCAGAAATACAGTGGTCAGAAACACAGTAGTCAGAAACACAGTGGTCAAGAACACACTGGTCAGAAACACGGTGGTCAGAAACACACTGGTCAGAAACACGGTGGTCATAAACACAATGGTCAGAAACACAGTGGTCAGAAACACAGTGGTCAGAAACACAGTAGTCAGAAACACACTGGTCAAAAGCACAGTGGTCATAAACACATTGGTCAAGAACACACTGGTCAGAAACACAGTGGTCAGAAACACACTGGTCAGAAACACAGTGGTCAGAAGCACAGTGGTCAGAAACACAGTGGTCATAAACACACTGGTCAGAAACACTGTGTTCAGAAACACGGTGGTCAGAAACACAGTGGTCAGAAACACAGTGGTCATAAACACACTGGTCAGAAACACTGTGTTCAGAAACACGGTGGTCAGAAACACAGTGGTCAGAAACACAGTGGTCAGAAACACTGTGGTCAGAAACACAGTGGTAAGAAACACAGTGGCCAGAAACAAAGTGGTTACAAACACAGTGGTCAGATACACACTGGTGAGAAACACACTGGTCAGACACACAGTGGTCAGAAACACACTGGTCAGAAACACAGTGGTCAGGAACACGGTGGTCAGAAATACAGTGGTCAGACACACACTTGTCGGACACACAGTGGGCAGAATCACAGTGGTCGGACACACACTGGTCAGAAACAAAGTGGTCAGATACACACTGGTCAGAAACACACTTATCAGAAACACGGTGGTCAGAAACACAGTGGTCATAGACACACTGGTCTGAAACACAGAGGTTAGAAACACACTGGTCAGAAACACACTAGTCAAAAACACAGTGGTCAGAAACACAGTGGTCAGAGAAAAGAGTGGTCAAAAACACAGTGGTCAGAAACACACTGGTCAGAAACATTGTGGTCAGACCACTGGTCACAAACACCCTGGTCAGAAACACACTGGTCAGAAACACACTGGTCAGACACACAGTGGTCAGAAACACACTGGTCAGAACCGCATTGGTCAGAAACCGAGTGGTCAGAAACACTCTGGTCAGAATCACAGTGGTCAGAAACACACTGGTCAGAAACACAGTGGTCAGAAACTAACCGAGCAGAAACACACTAGTGAGAAACACGCTGGTCAGCAACACAGTGGCGAGAAACACACTGGTCATAAACACGGTGGTAAGAAACAAAGTGGTCAGAAACACTGTGCTCAGATACACACTGGCGAGAGACATAGTGGTCAGAAACACATTGGTCAGAAACACACTGGTCAGAAACACAGTGGTCATGAACACATTGGTCCCAAACAAAGTGGTCAGAAACACATTGGTCAGAAATACACTCCTCAGAAACTAACTGGTCCGAACCACGGTGGTCAGCAACACAGTGGTTAGGAACACGGTGGTCTGAAACACACTGGCCAGAAACAGACTGGTCAGAAGCACAGTGGTCAGAAACACACTGGTCAGAAACACAGTGGTCGGAAACACACTGGTCAGAAACACAGTGGTCAGAAACACACTGGTCAGAAACACGGTGGTCAGAA
>SZWC01000449.1:338768-356168 GCA_023375785.1 Penium margaritaceum
GAAACACAGTGGTCAGAAACACAGTGGTCAGAAACACAGTGGTCAGAAACACAGTGGTCAAAAACACAGTGGTCAGAAACACAGTGGTCGGGAACACACTTGTCAGAAACCCAATGGTCAGAAACACACTGGTCAGGAACACACTGGTCAAAAACACAGTGGTCAGAAACACAGTGGTCAAAAACACAGTGGTCAAGAGCACACCGGTCAGAGACACCCTGGTCAGAAACACAATGGTCAGGAACACAGTGGTCAGAAACACAGTGGTCAGGAGCACAATGGTCAGAAACACAGTGGTTAGAGATACAGTGGTCAGAATCACACTAGTCAAAAAAACACTGGTCAGAAACACATTGGTCAGAAACACAGTGATCAGAAACACACTGGTCAGAAACACAATAATCAGAAACACTATGGTCAGAAACACAGTGGTCAGAAACACAGTGGTCAGAAACACAGTGGTCAGCAACACGGTGGTCAGAAACACAGTGGTCAGAAATACACTGGTCAGAAACACAGTGGTCAGAAACACACTGGTCAGAGGCACACTGGTTAGAAACACAGTGGTCAGAAACGCAGTGGTCAGAAACACGGTGGTCAGAAGCACAATGGTCAGACAAACAGTGGTTAGAAACACAGCGGTCAGAAACACACTGGTCAAAAGCACATTGGTCAGAAACACATTGGTCAGAAACACTGTGGTCAGAAACAAAGTGGTCAGAAACACAGTGGTCAGAAACACACTGGTCAGAAACACAAGGGTCAGAAACACACTGGTCAGAAACACACTGGTCAGAAACACAGTGGTCAGAAACACACTGGTCAGAAACACAAGGGTCAGAAACACACTGGTCAGAAACACACTGGTAAAAAAC
The DNA here is from genome assembly GCA_023375785.1 of Penium margaritaceum. NCBI lineage: Eukaryota > Viridiplantae > Streptophyta > Zygnematophyceae > Desmidiales > Peniaceae > Penium > Penium margaritaceum. The sequence goes on from SZWC01000449.1 coordinate 339,644, forward strand.
ACAGTGATCAGAAACACAGTGGTCAGAAACACAGTGGTCAGAAATACGCTGGTTCGAAACACGGTGGTCAGAAACACACTGGTCAGAAACACAGTGGTCAGAAACACGTTGGTCAGAAACACACTGGTCAGAAACACACTGGTCAGAAACACAGTGGTCAGAAACATAGTGGTCTGAAACACAGTGGTCAGAAACAGAGTGGTCAGAAACACACTGGTCAGAAATTCATCGGTCAGGAACACACCGGTCAGAAACACACTGCTCATAACACAGTGGTCAGAAACACACTGGTCTGAAACACACTGGGCAGAAACACAGTAGTCAGAAACACAGTGGTCAGAAACACGGTGGTCAGAAACAAAGTGGTCGGAAACACAGTGGTCAGAATCACAGTGGTCAGAAACACAATGGTTCGAAACACACTGGTCAGAAACACTCTGGTCAGAGACACAGTGGTCAGAAACACAGTGGTCAGAAACACAGTGGTCAGAAACACAGTGGTCAGAAACACAGTGGTCAGAAACACAGTGGTCTGAAACACAGTGGGAAGAGACACAGTAGTAAGAAACACAGTGGTCAGAAACACAGTGGTCAGAAACACAGTGGTCAGAAACACAGTGGTCAGAAACACAGTGGTCTGAAACACAGTGGGAAGAGACACAGTAGTAAGAAACACAGTGGTCAGAAACACACTGGTCAGAGGCACACTGGTCCGAAACACAGAGGTCAGAAACATTGTGGTCAGAAGCACAGTGGTCAGAAACACAGTGGTCAGAAATGCAGTGGTCAGAAACACACTGGTCAGAAATACAGTGGTCAGAAACACACTGGTCAGAAACACAGTGGTCAGAAGCACACTGGTCAGAAACACACTGGTCAGAACACAGTGGCCAGAAACACACTGGTCAGAAACACGGTGGGCAGAAACATAGTGGTTAGAAACACAGTGGTCAGAAACAGACTGGTCAGAGGCACACTGGTCAGAAACACAGTGGTCGGAACACAGTGGTCAGGAGCACAATGGTCAGAAACACGGTGGTTAGAAACACAGTGGTCACAAACACACTGGTGAAAAACACACTGGTCAGAAACACATTGGTCAGAAACACAGTGATCAGCAACAGACTGGTCAGAAACACACTTTTCAGAAACACACTGGTCAGATACAGAGTGGTCAGAAACACAGTGGTAAGAAACACAGTGGTTAGAAACAAAGTGGTCAGAAACACACTGGTCTTAAACACACTGGTCGAAAACACGCTGCTTAGAAACACGGTGGTCAGAAACACACTGGTCATAAACACACTGGTTTGAAACACAGTGGTCAGAAACACAGTGGACAGAAACACACTGGTCAGACACACACTGGTCAGAAACACGGTGGTCAGAAACACACTGGTCAGAAACACAGTGGTCAGAAACACGGTGGTCACAAACACAGTGGTCAGAAACACAGTGGTCAGAAACACAGTGGTCAGGAAGACATTGGTCAGAAACACAGTGGTCGGAAACACAGTGGTCAGAATCACAGTGGTCAGAAACACAGTGATCAGAAACACAGTGGTCAGAAACACAGTGGTCTGAAACACAGTGACCAGAAACACACTGGTCAGAAACACACTGCTCAGAAAATACCTGGTCAGAAACACAGTGGTCAGAAACACAGTGGTTTTAAACATAGTGGTAAGAAACACACTGGGCAGAAACACAGTGGTCATAAACACAGTGGTCAGAAACACACTAGTCAGAAACACACTGGTTGGAAACACACTGGTCAGAAACACACTAAGGGTGATACCAAGTCCAGGAGACTCGGCTTGACAGAATCGGGATTCCGAGTCCAGGCTCGGACTCGCAAGTCTGAGTCTGTCATTGAGCCTGGACTCGGACTCGCAAGTCTGGTCCTTAGTCCACGACGTTCTAAATTTGCCCACAAACGCAATAGATGGCATCACGTTATGAGGCAATCTGACATAGAACAGGACAAAAATGGATGAAACACAGCAATAGAATGCATGCACGGAAGAAATAATGGGGCAAAAGCTCCAACATTGCTGTGTTGTGGTCCAGGACTCGCAAGTCCAAGTGCCATTGGACTCGCGAGACCTGGACTCGCGAGTCCTGGACTCNCCCACAAACGCAATAGATGGCATCACGTTATGAGGCAATCTGACATAGAACAGGACAAAAATGGATGAAACACAGCAATAGAATGCATGCACGGAAGAAATAATGGGGCAAAAGCTCCAACATTGCTGTGTTGTGGTCCAGGACGCGCGAGTCCAAGTGCCATTGGACTTGCGAGACCTGGACTCGCGAGTCCTGGACTCGCGAGTCCTGGACCCGGACTCGCAAGTCCAAGTCCAGGACTGGACTCTGACTCGCAAGTCGGAATCCAAAGCTAGACTCGGGATTTTGGACTGGGTATCCCCCTTAAAACACACTGTTCAGAAACACACTGGTCACAAACACACTGGTCGGAAATTCATTGGTCAGAAACACAGTGGTCAGAAACACAGTAGTCAGAAACACAGTGGTCATAAACACACTGGTCAGAAACACAATGCTGAGAAACACACTGGTCAGAAACACACTGGTCCAAAACACAGTGGTCAGAAACACTGTGGCCACAGACACACTGGTCAGAAACACCTTGGCCAGAACACAGTGGTCAGAAACACAGTGGTCAGAAAGACATTGGTCAGAAACACAGTGGTCAGAAACACATTGGTTACAAACACAGTGGTCAGAAACACAATGGTCAGAAACAGAGTGTTCAGAAACACACTGGTCAGAAACACAGTGGTCTGAAACACAGTGGTCTGAAACACAGTGATCAGAAACACAATGGTCAGAACACACTGTTCATAAAACACACTGCTCAAAAACACCCTCGTCAGAAACACAGTGGTCGGAAACACAGTAGTCAGAAACACATTGGTCATAAACACAGTGGTCATAAAGACAGTGGTCAGAAACACACTGGTCAGGAACACAGTGGTCAGAAGTTCATTGGTAAGAAACACACTGGTTAGAAACACAGTGGTCAGAAACAGAGTTGTCAGAAACACACTGGTCAGAAACACAGTGATCAGAAACATAGTGGTCAGAAACACAGTGGTTTGAAAAACGGTGGTCAGAAACACAGTGTGTAGAAACACACTGGTCATAAACACAGTGGTCAGAAACACACTGGTCACAAACACAGTGGTCAGAAACACAGTGGTCAAAGACACAGTGGGCAAAAACACAGTGGTCAGAAACACACTGGTCATAGACACACTGGTCAGAAACACAGTGCTCAGAAGCACGGTGGTCAGAAACACACTGGTCAGAAACTCAGTGGTCAGAAAGACACTGGTCAGAAAAACAGTGGTCGGGAGCACAGTGGTCAGAAACACAGTGGTCAGAAACACAATGGTTAGAAAAACACTGGTCAGAGGCACAGTGGTCAGAATCACGGGGGTCAGAAACACAGTGGTCAGAAACACAGTAGTCAGAAACAGAGTGTTAAGAAACACACTGGTCAGAAACACAGTGGTCTGAAACACAGTGACCAGAAATACAGTGGTCAGAAACACACCGGTCAGAAACACACTGCTCAGAAACACACTCGTCAGAAACACAGTGGTCGGAAACACAGTGGTCAGAATCACGTCGGTCATAAACACAGTAGTCAGAAACACAGTGGTCAGAAACACATGGTCAGAAACACAGTGGTCAGAAACACACTGGTCAGAGGCACACTGGTCCGAAACACAGAGGTCAGAAACACAATGGTCAGAAACACAGTGGTCAGAAACACACTGGTCAGAAACACAGTGGTCAGAAACACACTGGTCAGAAACACAATGGTCAGAAACACAGTGTTGAGAAACACAGTGGTCAGGAACACAAGGGTCAGAAACACAGTGGTTAGAAACACTGTGGTAAGAAACACACTGGTCAAAAACACACTGGTCAGAAACACAGTGGTCAGAAACAAACTGGTGCAAAACACTCTGGTCACTGTGTTTCTGACCACTGTGTTTCTGACCACTGTGTTTCTGACCACTGTGTTTCAGACCACTGTGTTTCTGACCACTGTGTTTCTGACCAGTGTGTTTCTGACCAATGTGATTCTGACCACCGTGTTTCATACCACTGTGTTTCTGACCAGTGTGATTCGGACCAGTGTAGTTTTGACCAGTGTGTTTCTGACCACTGTGTTTCTGACCACTGTGTTTCTGACCAGTGTGTTTCTGACCACCGTGTTTCTGACCACTGTGTTTCTGACCAGTGTGTTTCTGTCCAGTGTGTTTCTGACGAGTGTGTTTCTGACCACTGTGTTTCTGTTCAGTATGTTTCTGACCACCGTGTTTCTGACCAGTGTCTTTCTGACAACTGTGTTTCTGACCACTGTGTTTGTGACCAGTGTGTTTCTGACCAATGTGTCTCTAACCAGTGTGTTTCTGACCACTGTGTTTCTGACCAGTGCGTTTCACACCAGTGTGTTTCTAACCACTGTGTTTCTGACCAGTGCGTTTCTAACCAGTGTGTTTCTGACCACTGTGTTTTTGACCAGTGTGTTTCTGACCACTGTTCTTATGACCACAGTGCTTCTGACTAGTGTGCTTCTGACCACTGGGTTTATGACCACAATGTTTCTGATCAGTGTGTTTCTTACCACTGTGTTTCTGACCAGTGTGTTTATGACCATTGTGTTTCTGACCGCTCTGTTTCTGACCAGTGTGTTTCTGACTAATGTGTTTCTGACTGCTGTGATTTTGACCACTGAGTTTCTGACCACTGTGTTTCTGACCACTGTGTTTCTGACCACTGTGTTTCTGACCACTGTGTTTCTGACCACTGTGTTTCTGACCACTGTGTTTCTGACAAGTGTGTTTCTGACCAGTGTGTTTCTGACCACTGTGTTCATGACCACTGTGATTCTGACCACTGTGTTTCTGACCACTGTGTTTCTGACCAGTGTGTTTCTGACCAGTGTGCTTCTGACCACTGTGTTTATGACCACTGTGTTTCTGACCACTGTGTTTCTGACCACTGTGTTTCTGACCAGTGTGTTTCTGACCAGTGTGTTTCTGACCTGTGTGTTTCTGACCACTGTGTTTATGACCACTATGTTTCTGACAAATGAGTTTATGACCACTGTGTTTCTGACCACTGTGTTTCTGACCAGTGTGTCTTTGACCAGTGTGCTTATGAGCACTGTATTTCTGACCACTGTGATTCTGACCACTGTGTTTCATTCCACTGTGTTTCTAACCAGTGTGTTTCTGACCAGTGTGTTTCTGACCACTGTGTTTCTGACCGGTGCGTTTCTGACCACCGTGTTTCTGACCAGTGCGTTTCTGACCACTGTGTTTCTGATCACTGTGTTTCTGACCATTGTGTTTCTGACCAGTGTAATTCTGACCACTGTGTTTCTGATCACTGTGTTTCTGACCAGTGTACTTCTGACCAGTGCGTTTCTAACAAGAGTGTTTCTGACCATTGTGTTTGTGACCAGTGTGTCTCTGACCACTGTGTTTGTGACCACTGTGTTTCTAACCACCGTGTTTCTGACCACTGTGTTTCCCATCACTGTGTGTCTGACAAGTGTGTTTCTAATCACTGTGTTTCTGACGAATATGTTTCTGACCAGTGTGTTTATGACGACTGTGTTTCTGACCACTGTGTTTCTGACCAGTGCGTTTCTGACCAGTGTGTATGTGACTACTGTTTTTCAGTCCACTGTGTTTGTGACCGCTGTGTTTCTGACCACTGTGTCTCTGACCACTGTGTCTCTGACCACTGCGTTTCTGACCACAGTGTTTCTGACCAGTGTGTCTCTGACCAGTGTGTTTCTGACCAGTGTGTATCTGAACAGTGTGTTTTTGACCAGTGTGTTTCTGACCAGTGTGATTCCGACCACTGTGTTTCTGACCACTGTGTTTTTGACCAGTGTGTTTCTAAGCACTGTGCTTCTGACCAATGTGTTTCTGACCACAGTGTTTCTGGCCACTGTGTTTCTGACCACTGTGTTTCTGACCAATGTGTTTCTGACCACTGAAATTCTGACCAGTGTGTTTCTTACCAATGTGTTTCTGACCAGTGTGTTTCTAAGCACTGTGCTTCTGACCACTGTGTCTCTGACCACTGCGTTTCTAACCACTGTGTTCCTGACCACTGTGTTTCTGACCGCTGTGTTTCTGACCAATGTGTTTCTGACCACTGAAATTCTGACCAGTGTGTTTCTTACCAATGTGTTTCTGACCAGTGTGTTTCTGACCACTGTGTTTCTGACCACTGTGTTTCTGACCAGTGTGTTTCTGACCAGTGTTATTATAACAACTGTGTTTCTGATCACCGTGTTTCTGACCAGTGTTTTTCGGACCAGTGTGTATGTGACCAATGTGTTTCTGACCAGCGTGTTCAAACCACAGAATTTCTGACCCCTGTATTGCTGACCCGTGTGTTTGTGACCACCGTGTTTCAGACCGGTCTGTTTTTGACCAATGTGCTTCAGACCACTTTGTTTCTGACCAGTGTGTTCCTAACCACTGTGTTCCTGACCACTGTGTTTAAGACCAGTGTATTTCTGACCATTGTGCTTCTGACAACTGTGTGTCTAACCACTGTAATTATGACCAGTGTGTTTCTGACCAGTGTGTTAATGACCACTTTGTTTCTCACCAGTGTGTTTCTGAACACTGTGTTTGGGACCACTGTATTTCTGACCAGTGTGTTTCTGACCACCGTTTTCTGACCAGTGTGTTCCTCACCACTGTGCTTCTGACCACTGTGTTTCTGACTACTGTGTTTTGGACCACTTTGTTTCGAACCACTGTGTTTCTGACCAATTAGTTTTGACCACTGTGTGTTTTACCACTGTGTTTCTGACCACTGTGTTTCTGACGACTGTGCTTCTGACCACTGTGTTTCTGACCACTGTGTTTCTGACCAGTGTGTTTCTGACCACTTTGTTCCTGACCAGTGTGTGTCTCACCAGTGTGTGTCTGACCAGTGTGTTAGTGACCACTGTGTTTGTGACCACTGTGTTTCTGACCACTGTGTTTATGATCACTGTGTTTCTGACCAGCGTGTTTTTGACAAGTTTGTTTTTGACCACTTTGGTTCTGACCTCTGTGTTTCTGACCACTGTGTTTCTGACCAGTGTGTTTCTGACCAGTATGTTTCTAACCAGTGTGTTCCTGACCAGTGTGTTTTTGACCACTGTGTTTATGACCAGCGTGTTCGTGACCAGTGTGTTTCTGACCAGTGCGTTCTGACCACTGTGTTTCTGACCACCGTGTTTCTGACCAATGTGTTTCTGACCACCGTGTTTCTGGAAACTGTGCTTCTGACCACCATGTCCTGACCACTGCGTTTCTAACCACTGTGTTTCTGACCACTCTGCTCCTCACCAGTGTGTTTCTGTCCAGTGTGTTTCTGACCACTGTGTTTCGGGCCAGTGTGTTTCTGACCAGTGTGTTTCTGATTGGTGTGTTTCTGACCACCGTGCTTCTGATCACTGTTTTCAGACCACTGTGTTTATGACCAGTGTGTTTCTGACCAGTGTGTTTCTGGCCACTATGTTTCTTACCAGTGTGTTTCGGACCACTGTGTTTCTGACCACCGTGTTTCTGACAAGTGTGTTTCTGACCGGTGTGTTTCTGACCACTGTGTTTCTGACCTCTGTGTTTCTTATCACTGTGTTTCTGACCAGTGTGTTTCTGACCAGTATGTTTCTAACCAGTGTGTTCCTGACCAGTGTGTTTCTGACCAGTGCGTTCTGACCACTGTGTTCCTGACCACCGTGTTTCTGACCACTGTGTTTCTGACCACCGTGTTTCTGACAAGTGTGTTTCTGACCGGTGTGTTTCTGACCACTGTGTTTCTGACCTCTGTGTTTCTTATCACTGTGTTTCTGACCAGTGTGTTTCTGACCAGTATGTTTCTAACCAGTGTGTTCCTGACCAGTGTGTTTCTGACCAGTGTGTTTCTGACCAGTGTGTTCCTTACCAGTGTGTTTCTGACCAGTGCGTTCTGACCACTGTGTTTCTGACCACCGTGTTTCGGATCACTGTGTTTCTGACCACCGTGTTTCTGACAACTGTGTTTCTGACCACCATGTTCTGACCATTGCGTTCCTGACCACTATGTTTCTGACCACTGTGCTTCTCACCAATGTGTTTCTGTCCAGTGTGTTTCTGACCACTGTGTTTCTAACCACTGTGTTTCTGACCAGTGTGTTTCTGACCAGTGTGTTTCTGATTGGTGTGATTCTGACCACCGTGCTTCTGATCACTGTGTTTTAGACCACTGTGTTTATGACCAGTGTGTTTCTGACCAGTGTGTTTGTGGCCACTGTGTTTCTGACCAGTGTGTTTCTAACCACTGTGTTCCTGACCACTGTGTTACTGACAAGTGATTTTTTGACCAGTGTATTTCTGACCACTGTGTTTGTGACCAGTGTGTTTCTGATCACTGTGTTTCTGACCAGTGTCTTTCTGACCACAGTGTTTCTGACCAGTGTGTCTCTGACCACTGTGTTAGTGACCACTGTGTTAGTGACCACTGTGTTTCTGACCACTGTGTTTCTGGCCACCGTGTTTCTGACCATTTTTTTTTCTGACCACTGTGTTTCTGACCACTGTGTTTCTGGCCACAATGTTTCCAACCACTGTGTCTCTGACCACTGTGTTAGTGACCAGTGTGTTTCTGACCACTGTGTTTCGGACCACTTTGTTTGTGACCACTGTGTCTCTGACCACTGTGTTTCTGACCACTGTGTTTCTGACCACTGTGTTCCTGAGCAGTGTGTTTCTGACCAGTGTGTTTCTAGCCAGTGTGTTTCTAACCAGTGTGTTTCTGACAAGTGTGCTTCTGACCAGTGTGTTTCGAACCAGTGTGTTTCGGACCACTGTGTTTTGGAGCACTGTCTTTCTGACCACTGTGTTTCTGACCAGTGTGTTTCTGACCGCTGTGTTTTTGACCTCTGTTTTTCTGACCACTGTGTTTCTGACCATTGTGTTTCTAACCATTGTGTTTCTGACAATTGTGTCTCTCACTACAGTGTTTATGACCAGTGTGCTTCTGACCAGTGTGTTTCTGACAGTGTGTTTCTGACCACTGTGTTTCTGACCACTGTGTTTCTTACCACTATGTTTCTGACCACCGTGTTCCTGACCACCGTGTTCCTGACCACCATGTTTCTGACCACTGTGCTGCTGACCAGTGTGTTTCTGACCACTGTGTTTCCGACCACTGTGTTTCTGGCCACTGTGTTTCTGACCACTGTGTTTCTGACCACTGTGTTTCTTGCCTGTGTGTTTCTCACCTGTGTGTTTCTGACCACTGTGTTTCTGACCAGCGAGTGTCTGACCAGTGTGTTTTTGACCACTGTGTTAGTGACCACTGTGTTTCTGACCACTGTGTTTCTGACCACTGTGTTTCTGACCAGTGTGTTTCTGACCACTGTGTTTCTGACCAGCGAGTGTCTGACCAGTGTGTTTTTGACCACTGTGTTAGTGACCACTGTGTTTCTGACCACTGTGTTTCTGACCACTGTGTTTCTGACCAGTGTGTTTCTGACCTTTGTGTTTCTGACCACCGTCTTTCTGACATCTGTGTTTCTGACCACTGTGTTTCTGACCAGTGTGTATGTGACCATTGTGTTTCTTACCAGTGTCCCTCTGACCAGAGTGTTTCTAACCAGTGTGTTTCTGAACAGTGTGTTTCTGACCAGTGTGTTTCTGACCACTGTGTTTCTGACCAGTTTGTTTTTTACAGTGAGTTTGTGACCAGTGTGTTCTGGCCACTGTGTCTTTCACCACTGTGTTTCTGACCACCGTGTCTGACGACCGTGTTTCTGACCACCGAGTTTCTGACCACTGTGTCTCTAACCACTGTGTTTCTGACCACTGTGTTTCTGAATACTGTGCTTCTGACCAGTGTGTTTCCGACCAGTGTGTTTCGGACCACTGAGTTTCTGACCCCTGTATTTCTGACCAGTGTGTTTCTGACCACTGTGTTTCTGAATACTGTGCTTCTGACCAGTGTGTTTCCGACCAGTGTGTTTCGGACCACTGAGTTTCTGACCCCTGTATTTCTGACCAGTGTGTTTCTGATCACTGTGTTTCTGACCACTATGTTTCCGACCAGTGTGTTTATGATCAGTGTGCTTGTGACCAGTGTGCTTATGATCACTGTGTTTCTGACCAATGTGTCTATGACCAGTGTGTTTCTCACCAGTGAGTTTCTCGCCACTGTGTTTCTGACCAGTGTGTTTTTGACCACTGTGTTTCTAACGAGTGTGTTTCTGAAAAGTGCGTTTCTAACCACTGTGTTTTTGACCAGTGTGTTTCTGACCACTGTGTGTCTGACCACTGTATTTCTGACCAGTGTGTTTCTGACCAGTGTGTTTCTGACCACTGTGTTTGCGACCACTCTGTTTCTGACCACTGTGTTTCTGACCACTGTGTTTCTGACCACTGTGTTTCTGGCAACTGTGTTTCTGACCACTGTGTTTCTAACCACTGTGTTTGTGACCGCTGTGTTCCTGACATGTGTGTTTCTGACAAGTGTGTTTCTGACCACTGTGTTTCTGACGGCTGTGTTTCTGACCAGTGTGTTTCTGACCGGGATGTTTATGATCAGCGTGTTTCTAACCACTGTGTTTCTGACCTATGTGTTTCTGACCACTGTGTTTCTGGCCACTGTGTTTCTGACTATTGTGTTTCTGAGAAGTGTGTTTCTGACCACTGTGTTTCTGACCACTGTGTTTCTCACTGTGTTCCTAACCACCGTGTTCCTGACCACTGTGTTTCTGAAAACTGTTCTTTTGACCACTGTGTGTCTGACCATTGTGTTTCTGACCAGGGTATTTCTCACCACTGTGTTTCTGACCACTGTGTTTATGACCAGTGTGTTTATGACCAGTGTGTATCTGACCAGTGTGTTTCTGACCAGTGTGTTTCTGACGACTGTGTTTCTGACCACTGTGTTTCTGACCACTGTGTTTCTGACCCTTGTGTTTCTGATCAGTGTGTTTCTGACCACTGTGTTTCTGACCAGCGTGTTTCTGACCAATGTGTTTCTGACCAGTGTGTTTCTGACCACCGTATGTCTGACCACTGTGTTTCTGACCACTGTGTTTCTGACCAGTGTAATTCTGACCACTGTATTTCTGACCACTGTTTTTCTGACCAGAGTGTTTCTCACCAGTGTGTTTCTGACCGGTGTGTGTCTGACCACTGGGTTTCTGACCCCTGTATTTATGACCCGTGTGTTTCTGACCGCATTGTTTATGACCACTGTGTTTCTGACGAGTGTGTTTTTGACCACTGTGTTTCTGACCACTATGTTTCTGGTCAGTGTGTTTATAACCATTGTGTTTCTGACCAGTGTGTTTCTGGCCACTGTGCTTATGACCACTGTGTTTATGACCAGTGTGTTTCTGACCACTGTGCTTATGACCACAGTGTCTATGACCAGTGTGCTTCTGACCAGTGTGTTCCTGACCACTGTGTTTCTGACCAGTGTGTTTCTGACCGGTGTGTTTCTGACCACTGTGTTTCTAACCAGTGTGATTGTGACCAGTCTGTTTGTGACCACTGTGTTTATGACCAGTGTGTTTCTGACCAACGTGTTTCTGACCAGTGTGTTTCTGACCTTTGTGTTTGTGACCGCGGTGTTTCTGACCACTGTGTTTCTGACCATTGTATTTCTGACCGCTGTGTTTCTGACTAGTGTGTTTTTGACCAATGCGTTTCTGACAATTGTGTTTCTGACCACTGTGTTTGTGACCACTGTGTTTCTGACCAGTGTGTTTCTGACCAGTGTGTTTCTGACCACCGTGTTTCTGACCTCTGTGTTTCTGACCACTGTGTTTCGGACCGGTGTGTTTCTGACCACTGTGTTCTTGACAAGTGTGTTTCTGACCAGAGTGTTTCTGACTAGTTTGATTCTGACCTGTGTGTGTCTGACAGTGTGTTTCTGACCAGTATGTTCTGACCACTGTGTTTCTGACCACTGTGTTTCTGACCATTGTGTTTTTGACCACTGTGTTTCTGACCAGTGTGTTTCTGCCCAGTTTGTTTTTTGACCACTGTGTTTCTGACCTCTGTGTTTCTGACCACTGTGTGTATGACCAGTGTGTTTTTGACCATTGTGTTCTTGACAAGTTTGTATCTGACCAGATCGTTTCTCACCAGTTTTTTTCTGGCAAGTGTGTTTCTGACAGTATGTTTCCGACCAGTATGTTCTGACCACTGTGTTTCTGACCACTGTGTTTCTGACCACTGTGTTTCTGACCACCGTGTTCCTGACCACCGTGTTCCTGACCACTGTGTTTCTGACCACTGTTTTTCTGACCACTGTGTTTCTGACCACTGTGTTTCTGACCACCGTGTTCCTGACCACCGTGTTCCTGACCACTGTGTTTCTGACCACTGTTTTTCTGACCACTGTGTTTCTGACCACTGTGTTTCTGACCTGTTTGTTTCTGACCACTGTGTTTCTGACCACGGCGTTTCTGGCCGCTGTGTTTCTGAGCAATGCGTTTCTGACCAGTGTGTTTCTGACCACTGTGTTTCTGACCAGTGTGTTTCTCACCAGTGTAATTCTGACCACTGTGTTTCTGACCACTGTGTTTCTGACCACTGTGTGTCTGACCAGTGTGTTTTGAACAGTGTGTCTCTGACCACTGCGTTTCTGACCAGTGTGGGTCTTACCAGTGTGTTTCTGACCCCGGTGTTTCTAACCACTGTGTTTCTGACGACTGTGCTTCTGACCAGTGTGTTTTTGACCAGTCTGTTTCTGACCAGTGAGTTTCTGACCCTTGTATTTATGACCAGTGTGTTTATGACCACTTTGTGTCTGACCACTGTGTTTGTGACCACTGTGTTTCTGACTAGTGTGTTTCTGACCAGTGTGTTTCTGACCACTGTGTTTCTGACCTCTGTGTTTCTGACCACTGTGTTTCTGCCCACGGTGTTTCTGACCACTGAGTTTCTGACCTCTGTGTTTCTGACCACTGTGTTTCTGCCCACGGTGTTTCTGACCACTGAGTTTCTGACCTCTGTGTTTCTGACCACTGTGTTTCTGCCCACGGTGTTTCTGACCACTGTGTGTCTGACCAGTGTGTTTCTGACCAGTGTGTTTATGACCACTTTGTGTCTGACCACTGTGTTTGTGACCACTGTGTTTCTGACTAGTGTGTTTCTGACCAGTGTGTTTCTGACCACTGTGTTTCTGACCTCTGTGTTTCTGACCACTGTGTTTCTGCCCACGGTGTTTCTGACCACTGTGTGTCTGACAAGTGTGTTTCTGACCAGGGTGCTTCTGACCAGCGTGCTTCTGACCAGTGTGTGTCTGACCAGTGTGTTTCTGACCAGTATGTTTCTGACCAGTGTGTTTCTGACAGTGTGCTTCTGTCCAGTATGTTCTGACCACTGTGTTTCTGACATCTGTGTTTCTGACCACAGTTTTTCTGACCACCATGTTTCTGACCACTGTGTTTCTGTCTACTGTGTTTCTGAACAATGTGTTTCTGACCAGTGTGTTTCTGACCAGTGTGTTTATGACCAGTGTGTTTCTGACCACGGTGTTTCTGACCACTGTGTTTATGACCCTTGTGTTTCTGACCACTGTGTTTCTGACCAGTGTACTTCTGACCACTGTGTTTCTAACCATTGTGTTTCTGACCAGTGTTTTTCTGACCAGCGTGTTTCTGACCAGTGTGTTTATGACCACTGTGTGTCTGACCACTGAGTTTCTGACCCCTGTATTTATGACCAATGTGTTTCTGACCATTGTGTTTCTGACCACTGTTTTTCTGACCTCTGTGTTTCTGACCACTGTGCGTATGACCAGTGTGTTTATGACCAGTGTGTTTCTGACCACTGTGCTGATGACCACAGTGTATGACCAGTGTGTTTCTGACCAGTGTGTTTCTGACCACTGTGTTTCTGACCAGTGTGTTTCTGATCAGTGTGTTTATGACCACTGTGTTTCTGACCAGTGTGTTTCTGACCACAGCGTTTCTGACCAGTGTGATTGTGACCACTCTGTTTGTGACCACTGTGTTTATAACCAGTGTGTTTCTGACCACCGTGTTTCTGACCAGTGTGTTTCGGACCACTGTGTTTGTGACCGCGGTGTTTCTGACCAATGTTTTCCTAACCACTGTGTTTCTGACCACTGTGTTTCTGACTAGTGTGTTTCTGACCAGTGTGTTTCTGAGCACCGTGTTTCTGACCTATGTGTTTCTGACCACTGTGTTTCTGACCAGTGTGTTTCTGACCATTGTGTTATTGAAAAGTGTGTTTCTGACCAGAGTGTTTCTGACCAGTTAGTTTCTGACCAGTGTGATTCTGAAAGTGTGTTTCTGACCAGTATGTTCTGACCACTGTGTTTCTGACCACTGTGTTACTGACAACTGTGTTTCTGACCACTGTGTTTCTGACCACTGTGTTTCTGACCAGTGTGTTTCTGACCAGTGTGTTTCTGACCACTGTACTTCTGACCTCTGTATTTCTAACCACTGTGTTTCTGACCAGTGTGTTTCTGACCATTGTGTTCTTGACAAGTTTGTTTCTGACCAGAGTGTTTCTCACCAGTTTGTTTCTGACCAGTGTGTTTCTGACCAGTATGTTCTGACCAACGTGTTTTTGACCACTGTGTTTCTGACCACTGTGTTTCTGACCACCGTGTTCCTGACCACCGTGTTCCTGACCATTGTGTTTCTGACTACTGCTTTTCTGACCACTGTGTTTATGACCACTGTGTTTCTGACGAGTTTGTTTCTGACCACTGTGTTTCTGACCACCGCGTTTCTTACCACTGTGTTTCTGAGCAATGTGTTTCTGACCAGTGTTTCTGACCACTGTGTTTCTGACCAGTGTGGTTCTGACCAGTGTAATTCTGACCACTGTGTTTTTGACCACTGTGTTTGTGACCACCGTGTCTGACCAGTGTGTTTCTGACCAGTGTGTTTCTGTCCACTGCGTTTCTGACCAGTGTGGATATGACCAGTGTGTTTCTGACCACTGTGTTACTTACCACTGTGTTTCTGACCATTGTGCTTCTGAGCAGTGTGTTTTTGACCAGTCTGTTTCCCACCAGTGAGTTTCTGATCCTTGTATTTCTGACCAGTGTCTTTATGACCACTGTGTGTCTGACCACTGTGTTTGTAACCACTGTGTTTTTGACTAGTGTGTTTCTGACCAGTGTGTTTCAGACCACTGTGTTTCTGACCTCTGTGCTTCTGACCAGTGTGTTTCTGACCATTGTGTTCTGACCACTGTGTTTCTGACCACTGTGTTTCTGACCAATGTGTTTCTGACCACTGAGTTTCTGACCAGTGTGTTTCTGGCCAGTGTGTTTCTGACCAGTGTGTTTCTGACCACTGTGCTTCTGACCACTGTGTTCCTCACCAGTGTGTTTCTGACCAGTGTAATTCTGACCACTGTGTTTCTGACCACTGTGTTTCTGACCAGTGTGCTTCTGACAAGTGTGTTTCTGACCTCTGTGTTTCTGACCAGCGTGTGTCCGACCATTGTGTTTCTGACCACTGTGTTAGTGACCACTGTCTTTCTGACCACTGTGTTTCTGACCATTGTGTTTGTGACCAGTGTGTTTCTGACATGTGTGTTTCTGACCACTGTGTTTGTGACCAGTGTGTTTCTGACCACTGTGTTTGTGACCACTGTGTTTGTGACCAGTGTGTTTCTGGCCACAATGTTTCCGACCAGTGTGTCTCTGACCACTGTGTTAGTGACCATTGTGTTTCTGACCACTGTGTTTCTGACCACTTTGTTTGTGACCACTGTGTTTCTGACCACTGTATTTCTGACCACTTGGTTTCTGACCACTGTGTTCGTGACCAGTGTGTTTCTGACCAGTGTGTTTCTGGCCAGTGTGTTTCTGACCAGTGTGTTTCTGACAAGTGTGTTTCTGACCACTGTGTTTTGGACCACTGTCTTTCTGACCACTGTGTTTCTGACCAGTGTGTTTCTGACCGCTGTGTTTTTGACCTCTCTGTTTTTGACCACTGTGTTTCTGACCATTGTGTTTCTGACCATTGTGTTTCTGACAATTGTGTCTCTGATTAGAGTGTTTATGACCAGTGTGCTTCTGACCAGTGTGTTTCTGATCGGTATGTTTCCGGCCAGTGTGTTTCTGACAGTGTGTTTATGACCACTGTGTTTCAGAGCACTGTGTTTCTTACCACTGTGTTTCAGACCACCGTGTTCCTGACCACCATGTTCCTCACCACCGTGTTTCTAACCACTGTGCTTCTGACCAGTGTGTTTCTGGCCACTGTGTTTCTGACCACTGTGTTTCTGACCACTGAGTTTCTGACCAGCGAGTGTCTGACCAGTGTATTTCTGACCACTATGTTAGTGACCACTGTGTGTCTGACCACTGTGTTTCTGACCACTGTGTTTCTGACCAGTGTGTTTCTGACCTGTGTGTTTCTGACCACCGTGTTTCTGACATCTGTGTTTCTGACCACTGTGTTTCTGACCAGTGTGTTTCT
>SZWC01000449.1:356754-367449 GCA_023375785.1 Penium margaritaceum
TGTGTTTCTGACCAGTGTGTTTCTGACCACTGTGTTTCTGACCAGCGTGTTTCTAACCAATGTGTTTCTGACCAGTGTGTTTCTGACCACCGTATTTCTGACCACTGTGTTTCTGACCAGTGTGTTTCTGACCAGTGTAATTCTGACCACTGTGTTTCTGACCACTGTGTTTCTGACTAGTATTTTCTGACCAGTGTGTTTCTGACCAGTGTGTTTCTGACCAGTGTGTGTCTGACCACTGAGTTTCTGACCCCTGTATTAATGACCCGTGTCTTTCTGACCACTTTGTTTCTGACCACTGTGTTTCTGACGAGTGTGTTTTTGACCATTGTGTTTCTGACCACTATTTTTCTGGTCAGTGTGTTTATAACAACTGTGTTTCTGACCAGTGTGTTTCTGGCCACTGTGCTTATGACCACTGTGTTTATGACCAGTGTGTTTCTGACCACTGTGCTTATGACCACAGTGTTTATGACCAGTGTGCTTCTGACCAGTGTGTTTCTGACCACTGTGCTTATGACCACAGTGTTTATGACCAGTGTGCTTCTGACCAGTGTGTTCCTGACCACTGTGTTTCTGACCACTGTGTTTCTGATCAGTGTGTTTATGACCACTGTGTTTCTCAGCAGTGTGTTTCTGACCGGTGTGTTTCTGACCACTGTGTTTCTGACCAGTGTGATTGTGACCAGTCTGTTTGTGACCACTGTGTTTATGACCGGTGTGTTTCTGACCAACGTGTTTCTGACCAGTGTGTTTCTGACCACAGTGTTTGTGACGCGGTGTTTCTGACCACTGTGTTTCCGACCATTGTGTTTCAGACCACTGTGTTTCTGACTAGTGTGTTTCTGACCAATGCGTTTCTAACCAGTGTGTTTCTGACCAGTGTGTTTCTGACCAGTGTGTTTCTGACCACCGTGTTTCTGACCTCTGTGTTTCTGACCACTGTGTTTCTGACCAGTGTGTTTCTGACCACTGTGTTCTTGACAAGTGTCTTTCTGACCAGTGTGTTTATGACCATTGTGTTTCTGACCGCTCTGTTTCTGACCAGTGTGTTTCTGACTACTGTGTTTTTGACTGCTGTGTTTCTGACCACTGAGTTTCTGACCACTGTGTTTCTGACCATTGTGTTTCTGACCACTGTGTTTCTGGCCACTCTGTTTCTGACCACTGTAATTCTGACCACTGTGTTTCTGACCACTGTGTTTCTGACAAGTGTGTTTCTGACCAGTGTGCTTCTGACCACTGTGCTTATGACCACTGTGATTGTGACCACTGTGTTTCTGACCTCTCTGTTTCTGACCAGTGTGTTTCTGACCAGTGTGTTTCTGACCTGTGTGTTTCTGACCACTGTGTTTATGACCACCGTGTTTCTGACAATTGTGTTTATGACCACTGTGTTTCTGACCACTGTGTTTCTGACCAGTGTGTCTTTGACCGATGTGCTTATGAGCACTGTGTTTCTGACCACTGTGATTCTGACCACTGTGTTTCATTCCACTGTGTTTCTGACCAGTGTATTTCTGACCAGTGTGTTTCTGATCACTGTGTTTCTGACCGGTGCGTTTCTGACCACCTCGTTTCTGACCAGTGCGTTTCATTCCACTGTGTTTATGATAACTGGGTTTCTGACCATTGTGTTTCTGACCAGTTTAATCCTGACAACTGTGTTTCTGATCACTGTGTTTCTGACCAGTGTGCTTCTGACCAGTGTGTCTCTGACCACTGTGTTTGTGACCACTGTGTTTCTCACCACCGTGTTTCTGACCACTGTGTTTCCCACCACTGTGTTTCTGACAAGTATGTTTCTAATCACTGTGTTTCTGACGAATATGTTTCTGACCAGTGTGTTTATGACCACTGTGTTTATGACCACTGTGTTTCTGACCATTGTGTTTCTGACCAGTGAGTTTTTGAACAGTGTGTTTCTGTCCACAGTGTTTCTGACCACTGTGTTTCTGACCAGTGCGTTTCTGACCAGTGTGTATGTGACCACTATTTTTCTGACCACTGTGTCTGTGACCACTGTGTTTCTAACCACTGTGTCTCTGACCACTGTGTCTCTGACCACTGCGTTTCTGACCACAGTGTTTCTGACCAGTGTGTCTCTGACCAGTGTGTTTCTGACCAGTGTGTTTCTGAACAGTGTGTTTTTGACCAGTGTGTTTATGACCAGTGTGTTTCCGACCACTGTGTTTCTGACCACTGTGTTTCTGACCAGTGTGTTTCTAAGCACTGTGTTTCTGACCAGTGTGTTTCTGACCACGGTGTTTCTGGCCACTGTGTTTCTGACCACTGTGTTTCTGACCAATGTGTTTCTGACCACTGAAATTCTGACCAGTGTGTTTCTTACCAATGTTTTTATGACCAGTGTGTTTCTGACCACTGTGTTTCTGACCACTGTGTTTCTGACCAGTGTGTTTCTGACCAGAGTTATTCTAACAGCTGTGTTTCTGATCACCGTGTTTCTGACCAGTGTTTTTCACACCAGTGTGTTTTTGACCAATGTGTTTCTGACCAGCGTGTTTCTGACCACATAATTTCTGACCCCTGTATTACTGACCCGTGTGTTTCTAACCACTGTGTTCCTGACCAGTGTGTTCCTAACCACTGTGTTCCTGACCACTGTGTTTAAGACCAGTGTGTTTCTGACCAGTGTGCTTCTGACAACTGTGTATCTAACCACTGAAATTATGACCAGTGTGTTTCTGACCAGTGTGTTAATGACCATTGTGGTTCTGACAAGTGTGTTTCTGACCACCGTTTTCTGACCAGTGTGTTCCTCACCACTGTGCTTCTGACCACTGTGTTTCTCACCACTGTGTTTCGGACCAATTTGTTTCGGACCACTGTGTTTCTGACCAGTGTGTTTTGACCACTGTGTGTTTTACCACTGTGTTCTGACCACTGTGTTCCTGATGACTGTGCTTCTGACCACTGTGTTTCTGACCACTGCCTTTCTGACCAATGTGTTTCTGACCACTGTGTTTCTGACCAGTGTGTGTCTCACCAGTGTGTGTCTGACCAGTGTGTTAGTGACCACTGTGTTTGTGACCACTGTGTTTCAGACCACTGTGTTTCTGATCACTGTGTTTCTGACCAGTGTGTTTTTGACAAGTGTGTTTCTTACCTTCGTGTTTCTGACCTCTGTGTTTCTGACCACTGTGTTTCTGACCAGTGTGTTTCTCACCAGTATGTTTCTAACCAGTGTGTTCCTGACCTGTGTGTTTCTGACCACTGTCTTTATGACCAGCGTGTTCCTGACCAGTGTGTTTCTGACCAGTGCGTTCTGACCACTGTGTTTCTGACCACCGTGTTTCTGACCACTGTGTTTCTGACCACCGTGTTCTGACCACTGCGTTTCTGACCACTGTGTTTCTGACCAGTCTGCTCCTCACCAGTGTGTTTCTGACCAGTGTGTTTCTGACCACTGTGTTTCTGACCACTGTGTTTCGGGCCAGTGTGTTTCTGACCGGTGTGTTTCTGATCAGTGTGTTCTGACCACCGTGCTTCTGATCACTGTGTTTCAGACCACTGTGTTTAAGACCAGTGTGTTTCTGACCAGTGTGTTTCTGGCCACTGTGTTTCTGACCAGTGTGTTTCGGACCACTGTGTTACTGACCACTGTGTTTCTGACAAGTGTGTTTCTGACCGGTGTGCTTCTGACCACCGTGTTTCTGACCTCTGTGTTTCGTATCACTGTGTTTCTGACCAGTGTGTTTCTTACCAGTATGTTTCTAACCAGTGTGTTCCTGACCAGTGTGTTTCTGACCACTGTGTTTCTGACCAGTGTGTTCCTGACCAGTGTGTTTCTGACCAGTGCGTTCTGACCACTGTGTTCCTGACCACCGTGTTTCTGACCACTGTGTTTCTGACCACCGTGTTTCTGACAACTGTGTTTCTGACCACCATGTTTGACCATTGCGTTTCTGACCACTGTATTACTGACCACTGTGCTTCTCACCAGTGTGTTTCTGTCCAGTGTGTTTCTGACCACTGTGTTTCTAACCACTGTTTTTCCGACCAGTGTGTTTCTGACCAGTGTGTTTCTGATCGGTGTGTTTCTGACCACCGTGCTTCTGATCACTGTGTTTCAGACCACTGTGTTTATGACCAGTGTGTTTCTGAGCAGTGTGTTTCTGGCCACTGTGTTTCTGACCACTGTGTTCATGACCACTGTGTTACTGACAAGTGTGTTTCTGACCAGTGTATTTCTGACCACTGTGTTTGTGACCAGTGTGTTTCTGACCACTGTGTTTCTGACCAGTGTCTTTCTGACCACAATGTTTCTGACCAGTGTGTCTCTGACCACTGTGTTAGTCACCACTGTGTTTCTGACCACCATGTTAGAACCACTGCGTTTCTGACCACTGTGTTTCTGCCCAGTCTGCTCCTCACCAGTGTGTTTCTGACCAGCGTGTTTCTGACCACTGTGTTTCTGACCACTGTGTTTCGGGCCAGTGTGTTTCTGACCAGTGTGTTTCTGATCGGTGTGTTCTGACCACCGTGCATCTGATCACTGTGTTTCAGACCACTGTGTTTATGACCAGTGTGTTTCTGACCAGTGTGTTTCTGGCCACTGTGTTTCTGACCAGTGTGTTTCGGACCACTGTGTTTCTGACCACTGTGTTTCTGACAAGTGTGTTTCTGACCGGTGTGTTTCTGACCACTGTGTTTCTGACCTCTGTGTTTCTTATCACTGTGTTTCTGACCAGTGTGTTTCTGACCACTGTGTTTCTGACCTCTGTGTTTCTTATCACTGTGTTTCTGACCAGTGTGTTTCTGACCAGTATGTTTCTAACCAGTGTGTTCCTGACCAGTGTGTTTTTGACCACTGTGTTTCTGACCAGTGTGTTCCTGACCAGTGTGTTTCTGACCAGTGCGTTCTGACCACTGTGTTTCTGACCACCGTGTTTCTGACCACTGTGTTTCTGACCACCGTGTTTCTGACAACTGTGTTTCTGACCACCATGTTTGACCATTGCGTTTCTGACCACTGTATTTATGACCACTGTGCTTCTCACCTGTGTGTTTCTGTCCAGTGTGTTTCTGACCACTGTGTTTCTAACCACTGTTTTTCCGACCAGTGTGTTTCTGACCAGTGTGTTTCTGATCGATGTGTTTCTGACCACCGTGCTTCTGATCACTGTGTTTCAGACCACTGTGTTTATGACCAGTGTGTTTCTGACCACTGTGTTCCTGACCACTGTGTTACTGACAAGTGTGTTTCTGACCAGTGTATTTCTGACCACTGTGTTTCTGATCAGTGTATTTCTGACCACTGTGTTTGTGACCAGTGTGTTTCTGACCACTGTGTTTCTGACCAGTGTATTTCTGACCACTGTGTTTCTGATCAGTGTATTTCTGACCACTGTGTTTGTGACCAGTGTGTTTCTGACCACTGTGTTTCTGACCAGTGTCTTTCTGACTACAGTGTTTCTGACCAGTGTGTCTCTGACCACTGTGTCACTGATCATGACCACATAATTTCAATATGGGAGGTCAACCTTGACCAACCATAGCACGAGTCACAAACGGTCAGGACAGGAAACAATGCTATGGGAAGATCGGTTCTCAACTACCAAGTACAATGACCTTCATTGAGTAGTAGCACGGGGTGGCTAGCGTGCACAGTGACCAACCAAAGGATGCATACGTCACTGACTACGACCGAATAAGTCCACTATGTGTGGTCAACATTGACAACTCATAACACGAGTCACAAATGGTTAGAGGGAGAAAAAATGGGTTGGGAAGCCTATGTATTGACTAGAACGGACGAATAACTTCAATACGTAGTGGCACAGTGTGGCTAATATGCACACCAAACAACCAAACTAGGCATATGTCACTGATCATGAGCACATAATTTCAATATGGGTGGTCAACGTTGACCAACCATAACACGCGTCACAAACGGTCAGGACAGGAAACAATGCTATGGGAATATGGGTTCTCAACTACCAAGTACAACGACCTTCATTCAGTAGTAGCACGGTGTGCCTACCATGTACAATGACCGACCAAAGTAGGCATATGTACTGCCTTTGACCAAAGAAATCCGCTGTGTGTGGTCAACGTTGACAACTCATAATACGAGTCACAAATGGTTAGAGGGGGAAATAATGGTTTGGAAACACCAAGTATCACATAGCAAGCACAAGGGGCTTCAATACGTTGTGGCACGGTGTGGAGACCATGCATGATGACCAACCAAAGTAGGCATATGTCAGTGACCATGACAAAATAATGTCACTAAGTGTGGTAAACTTTGACAACTCACAACACTAGTCACAAATGGTCAGGGTGGAAGGTAATGGTTTGTGAATACTAGTTATCTACTAGCAAGTACAAATACTTTCAATATGTAGTGGCACAACGTGACCTCAATGCACAGTGACCAACCAAAGTATGCATATGTCACTAACCATGACGAACAAATTTCACGTATGTGGTCAATGTTGAAAACACATCACACGAATCACAAATGGTCAGGGGGGAAAATAATGGATTGGGGACACTTGTTATCATCTTGCAAGTACAAAGACCTTCAACAAGCAGTGGCACGGTATGGCTAGCGTGCACAGTGACCAACCAAAGGATGCATATGTCACTGACTACGACCGAATAAGTCCACTATGTGTGGTCAACATTGACAACTTATAACACGAGTCACAAATGGTCAGGGGGGAAAATAATGGATTGGGGACACTTGTTATCATCTTGCAAGTACAAAGACCTTCAACAAGCAGTGGCACGGTATGGCTAGCGTGCACAGTGACCAACCAAAGGATGCATATGTCACTGACTACGACCGAATAAGTCCACTATGTGTGGTCAACATTGACAACTTATAACACGAGTCACAAATGGTCTGATGGAGAGAAAATGGGTTGGGAAGCCTATGTATTGACTATAAAGGACAAAGAACTTCAATACGTAGTGGCACGGTGTGGCTAATATGCACACCAAACAACCAAACTAGGCATATGTCACTGATCATGAGCACATAATTTCAATATGGGTGGTCAGCATTGACCAGCCATAACACGAGTCACAAACGTCCAGGACAGGAAACAATGCTATGGGAATATTGGTTCTCAACTACCAAGTACAACGACCTTCATTCAGTAGTAGCACAGTATGGGTACCATGTACAATGACCAACCAAAGTAGGCATATGTACTGCCTTTGACCAAAGAAATCCGTTGTGTGTGGTCAACGTTGACACCTCATAATACGAGTCACAAATGGTCAAAGGGGGAAACAATGGTTTGGAAACACCAAAAATCACATAGGAAGCACAAGGCGCTTCAATGCGTTGCGGCATGGTTTGGAGACCAAGCACGATGACCAACCAATGTAGGCATATGTCACAGACAATGACCAAATAAAGTCACTAAGCGTGGTAAACTTTGACAACTCAAAACACGAGTCACAAATGGTCAGGGTGAAAGGTACTGGTTTGTGAATACTAGTTATCTACTAGCAAGTACAAATACCTTCAATCTGTAGTGGCACACGGTGGCCTCAATGCACAGTGACCAACCAAAGTATGCATATGTCACTAACCATGACAAACAAATGTCGCGTATTCGGCCAATGTTGAAAACGCATAACACGAGTCACAAATGCTGAGAGGGGAATATAATGGATTAGGAACACTAGTTATCAACTAGCAAGTACAAATACCTTCAACAAGCGGTGGCACGGTATGGCTAGCGTGCACAGTGACCAACCAAAGGATGCGTACGTCACTGACTACGACCGAATAAGTCCTTTATGTGTGGTCAACATTGACACCTCATAACACAAGTCACAAATGGTCAGAGGGAGATACAATGGTTTGGGAAGCCTATGTATTGACTAGAAAGGACAAAGAACTTCAATATGTAGTGGCACGGTGTGGCTAATGTGCAAACCAAACAACCAAACTAGGCACATGTCACCGATCATGACCACTGAAATTTAATGTGGGTGGTCAACGTTGACCAACCATAACACGAGCCACAAACGGGCAGGTCAGGAAACAATGATATGGGAATATCGGTTCTCAACTACCAAGTACAACGACCTTCAGTCAGTAGTAGCACGGTGTGGCTTCCATGCCCAATGACCGACCAAAGTAGCCATATGTACTGCCTTTGACCAAAGAAATCCGCTGTGTGTGGTCAACGTTGACAACTCATAATACGAGTCACAAATGGTCAGAGGGGGAAACAATGGTTTGGGAACACCAAGTATCAGATAGCAAGCACAAGGGGCTTCAATACGTTGTGGCACTGTGTGGAGACCATGCACCATGACCAACCAAAGTAGGCATATGTCACTGACCATGACCGAGTAATGTCACTAAGTGTGGTAAACTTTGACAACTCACAACACGAGTCACAAATGGTTAGGGTGGAAGGTAATGGTTTGTGAATACTAGTTATCTACTAGCAAGTACAAAAACCTTCAATATGTAGTGGCACAATGTGGCTTCAATGCACAGTGACCAACCAAAGTATGCATATGTCACTAACCATGACGAACAAATTTCACTTCATGTGGTCAACGTTGAAAAGCCATAACACGAGTCACAAATGGTCAGAGGGAAAACAATGGATTGGGAAGCCTATGCATTGGCTAGAAAGGACAGAAAACTTCAATACGCAGTGGCACGGTGTGGCTAATATGGACACCAAACAATCAAACTAGGCATATGTCACTGATCATGACCGGAGAATTTCAATATAGGTGATCAACGTTTACCAACCATAACACGAGTCACAAATGGTCAGGAGATGAAACAATGCTATGAGAATATCGGTTCTCAACGTCCAAGTACAATGACCTTCAGTTAGTAGTAGCCGGTGTGGCTAGCATGCACAATGACCAACTAAAGTAGGCATATTTACTGCCTTTGACCAAAGAAATCCGCTGTGTGTGGTCCACGTTGACTACTCATAATCCGAGTCACAAATGGTCAGAGGGGGAAACAATAGTTTGGGAACACCACGTATCATATAGCAAGCACATGGGGCTTCAATACTTTGTGGCACGGTGTTGGGACCATGCACGATGATCAACCAAAGTATGCACATGTCACTGACCATGACCATACAATGTCACTAAGTGTGGTAAACTTTGACAACTCACAACACGAGTGACAAATGGTCAGGGTGGAAGGTAATGGTTTGTGAATACTAGTTATCTTCTAGCAAGTACAAATACCTTCAATATGTAGTGGCACAATGTGGCCTCAATGCACAGTGACCAACCAGAGTATGCATATGTCACTAACCATGACGAACAAATTTCACGTATGTGGTCAATGCTAAAAACGCATAACACGAGTCATAAATGGTCAGAGGGGAAAACAATGGATTTGGGACACTAGTTATCAACTAGCAAGTACAAAGACCTTCAACAAGCAGTGGCACGGTATGGCTAGCGTGCACAATGACCAACCAAAGGATGCATACGTCACTGACTACGACCGAATAAGTCCACTATGTGTGGTCAACATTGACAACTCATAACGCCATTCCCAAATGGTCANAACCAAAGTATGCATATGTCACTAACCATGACGAACAAATTTCACGTATGTGGTCAATGTTAAAACGCATAACACGAGTCATAAATGGTTAGAGGGGAAAACAATGGATTTGGGACACTAGTTATCAACTAGCAAGTACAAAGACCTTCAACAAGCAGTGGCACGGTATGGCTAGCGTGCACAGTGACCACCCAAAGGATGCATACCTCACTGACTACGACCGAATAAGTCCACTATGTGTGGTCAACATTGACAACTCATAACGCCATTCCCAAATGGTCAGAGGGAGAGACAATGGTTTGGGTAGCATATGTATTGACTAGTACGGACAAAGAACTTCAATACGTAGTGGCACGGTCTGGCTAATATGCACACCAAACAATCAAACTTGGCATATGTCACTGATCATGACCACAGAAACTCAACATGGGTGGTCAACGCTGACCAACCATAACACGTGTCACAAACGGCAAGAAGAGGAAACAATGCTACGAGAATATCGGTTCTCAACTACCAAGTACAATGACCTTCAGTCAGTAGTAGCACGGTATGCCTATCATGCACAATGACCGACCAAAGTAGGCATATGTACTGCCTTTGACCAGAGAGATCCGCTTTGTGTGGTCAATGTTTACAACTCACAATACGAGTCACAAATGGTCAGAGGGGGGAAACAATGGTTTGGGAATACTTGGTATCGACTAGCAAGTACACGGGCCTTCGATAAGTGGTGGCACGGTATGGCTACCATGCACAATGACCAGCCAAAATATAATTGTATCATTGAATAACATATAAAGAGTTTCAATGTGTCTTGTCAACTTTCCTTCTGACGGCTGGTCAATCGCAGCAATGGTTGAGAGGTTATTCAAGCTCAATATTGAAAAATTCAAAACTTAGTCAGCGTCAATCGGTTATGAATAAACTGAAATTGTTATCGTTCATGCTTTTGAAAAGTACCCTATAATCTTACACCCCCTTCCTTTATGCCCTTTACTCATGTAAATCCTTGTAATGTCATTTGGACAACATACGAAGACCATGTGAGTTCGCTTAGTGCTTATAGAGTTAGATTCTGGAGCGATAGGTCCTGGGTTTGGATCCTCGTATGCGCAATATATAATAGGCTTGCGACGTGGGGGGGGGGGGGGCGG
>SZWC01000449.1:374483-403108 GCA_023375785.1 Penium margaritaceum
AATGGTTTGGGAACACCAAGTATCACATAGCAAGCACAAGGGGCTTCAATACATTGTGGCACGGTGTGGAGACCATGCATGATGACCAACCAAAGTAGGCATATGTCACTGATCATAACCAAGTAATGTCACTAAGTGTGGTAAACTTTGACAACTCACAACACAAGTCACAAATGGTCAGGGTGGAAGGTAATGGCTTGTGAATACTAGTTATCTCCTAGCAAGTAGAAGTACCTTCAATATGTAGAGGCACGACGTGTCTTTAATGCACAGTGACCAACCAAAGTATGCACATGTCACTAACCATGACGAACAAATTTCACTTCATGTGGTCAACGTTGAAAACTCATAACAAAAGTCACAAATGGTTAGAGGGGAAAACAATGGATTGGAAAGCCTATGTATTGGCTAGAAAGGACAAAGAACTTCAATAAGTAGTGGCACACTGTGGCAAATATGCACACCAAACAATCAAACTAGGCATATGTCACTGAACATGACCAGAGAATTTCAATATGGGTGGTCAACGTTGACCAACCATACCACGAGTCACAAACAGTCAGGATAGGAATGATGCTATGAGAATACAAGTTCTCAACTACCAAGTACAATGACCTTCAGTCAGTAGTAGCGCAATGTGGCTACCATGCACAATGACCGACCAAAGTAGGCATATTTACTACACTTGACCAAAAAAATCCGCTGTGTGTGGTCCACGTTGACAACTCATAATACCAGTCACAAATGGTCAGAGGGGGAAATAATGGGTTTGGAACACCACGTATCACTTAGCAAGCACAAGGGGCTTCAATACGTTGTGGCACGGTGTGGAGACCATGCACGATGACCAACCAAAGTAGGCATATGTCAGTGACCATGACCAAATAATGTCAGTAAGTGTGGGAAACGTTGACAACTCACAACACAAGTCACAAATGATCAGTGTGGAAGGTAATGGTTTGTGAATACTAGTTATCTACTAGCAAGTACAAATACCTTCAATATGTAGTGGCACAATGTGGCTTCAATGCACAGTGACCAACCAAAGTATGCATATGTCACTAACCATGACGAACAAATTTCGCTTCATGTGGTCAACGTTTAAAACGCATAACACGAGTCACAAATGGTCAGAGGAGAAAACAATGGATTGGGAAGCCTATGTATTGGCTAGAAAGGACAAAGTACTTCAAAACCTAGTGGCACGGTGTGGCTAATATGCTCACCAAACAATCAAACCAGGCTTATGTCACTGACCATGACCAGAGAATTTCAATATGGGTGGTCAACGTTGACCAATCATACCACGAGTCACAAACAGTCAGGATAGGAAACGATGCTATGAGAATATCGGTTCTAAACAACCAAATACAATGACCTTCAGTCAGTAGTAGCGCGGTGTGGCTACCATGCACAATGATCGACCAAAGTAGGCATATTTACTGCCTTTGACCAAAGAAATCCGACGTGTGTCGTCCACGTTGAAAACTCATAACACGAGTCACAAATGGTCAGAGGGGGGAAACAATGGTTTGGGAATACTTTGTATCGACTAGCAAGTACACGGGCCTTCGATAAGTGGTTGCACGGTATGGCTACCATGTTCAATGACAAACCAAAATATTATTGTATCATTGAATAACATAAAAAGAGTTTCACTGTGTCTTGTCAACTTTCCTTCGGACGGCTGGTCAATCGCAGCAATGGTTGAGAGGTTATTCAAGCTCAATGTTGCAAAATTCAAATATTAGTCAGCGTCAATTGTTTATGAATAAACTGAAAGTGTTATCGTTCATACTTTTGAAAACTACCCTATAATCTTACACCCCCTTCCTTTATGCCCTTTACCCGTATAAACCCTTATAATGTCATTTGGACAACATATGAACACCATGTGAGTTCGCTTAGTGCTTATAGAGTTAGATTCTGGAGCGAAATGTCCTGGGTTTGAATCCTCGTATGCGCAATATAGAATAGGCTTGCGACCTGGGGGGGGGGGGGGGGGGGGGAAGGGTTGTCATAATGCGGTCGCAAGTCTGTCCTCCAGGTCGTCCACGGAACATCCCTCTAGGGGGGTGGGAGGGAGTATTCCAGTGAAGGCACCTACGCGTAACAAATAAACAAAAACCGACCTCGTGTCAAAGGGAGAAACCTTTTGCTATTTATTGAATAGCAAGTGCAAATACTTTCAACAAGTAGTGGAACGGTGTGGCTACCATGTACAGTGACCAACCAGATTAGGCATGTGCCACTTACCATGACCAAATAATCTTACTATGTGTGGTTAACGTGGACAACCCATACTATTGGCCACGAATTGTCAGAGGGGGAAACAATGGGTTGGGAACACCAAGTATCACATAGCAAGCACAAGGGGCTTCAATACAGTGTGGCACGGTATGGAGACCATGCACAATGACCAACCAAAGTAGGCATATGTCACTGACCATGACGAAAGAATTTCACTTCATGTGGTCAACGGTGAAAACGCATAACATGAGTCACAAATGGTCAGGGTGGAAGGTAATGCTTTATGAACTGCCTTTGACCAAAGAAATCCGCTGTGTGTGGTCAATGTTGACAACTCATAATACGAGTCACAAGTGGTCAGAGGGGAAAACAATGGATTGGAAAGCCTATGTATTGGCTAGAAAGGACAAAGAACTTCAATACGTAGTGGCACGGTGTGGCTAATATGCACACCAAACAACCAAACTAGGCATATGTCACTGATCATGACCAGAGAATTTCAATATGGGTGGTCAACGTTGACCAACCATAACATGAGTCACAAACGGTCAGGACAGGAAACAATGCTATGGGAATATCAGTTCTCAACTACCAAGTACAACGACCTCCATTCAGTAGTAGCAACGTGTGGCTACCATGTGCAATGACCGACCAAAGTAGGCATATGTACTGCCTTTGACCAAAGAAATCCGCTGTGTGTGGTCAATGTTGACAACTCATAATACGAGTCACAAGTGGTCAGAGGGGAAAACAATGGATTGGAAAGCCTATGTATTGGCTAGAAAGGACAAAGAACTTCAATACGTAGTGGCACGGTGTGGCTAATATGCACACCAAACAACCAAACTAGGCATATGTCACTGATCATGACCAGAGAATTTCAATATGGGTGGTCAACGTTGACCAACCATAACATGAGTCACAAACGGTCAGGACAGGAAACAATGCTATGGGAATATTGGTTCTCAACAACCAAGTAGAACAACCTTCAGTCAGCAGTAGCACAGTGTGGCTACCATGCACAATGACCGACCAAAGTAGGCATATGTACTGCCTTTGACCAAAGAAATCCGCTGTGTGTGGTCAACGTTGACAACTCATAATACGAGTCACAAATGGTCAGAGGGGGAAAGAATGGATTGGGAACACCAAGTATCACATAGCAAGCACAAGGGGCATCAATACGCTGTGGCACGGTGTGGAGACCATGCACGCTGACCAACCAAAGTAGGCATATGCCGCTGACCATGACCAAATAATGTCACTACATATGGTAAACTCTGACAACTCAAAATACCAGTCACAAATGGTCAGGGTGGAGGGTAATGGTTTGTGAATACTAGTAATCTACTACCAAGTACAAATACCTTCAATATGTGGTAGCGCAATGTGGGTTCAATGCACAATGACCAACCAAAGTATGCATATGTCACTAACCATGACGAACAAATTTCATTTCATGTGGTCAACGTTGAAAATGCATGACACGAGTCACTTATGGTCAGAGGGGAAAACAATGGATTGGAAAGCCTATGTATTGGCTAGAAAGGACAAAGAACTTCAATACCTAGTGGCACGGTGTGGCTAATATGCACACCAAACAATCAAACTAGGCATATGTCACTGATCATGACCGGATAATTTCAATATGGGTGGTCAACATTGACCAACCATAACACGAGTCACAAACGGTCAGGAGAGGAAACAATGCTATGAGAATATCGGTTGTCAACTACCAAGTACAATGGCCTTCAGTCAGTAGTAGCGCGCTGTGGCTACCATGCACAATGACCGACCAAAGTAGGCATATTTACTGCCTTTGACCAAAGAAATCCGCTGTGTGTGGTCCGCGTTGACAACTCGTAATACGAGTCACAAGTGGTCAGAGGGTGAAACAATGGTTTGGGAACATAAAGTATCACATAGCAAGCACAAGGGGCTTCAGTACGTTGTAGCACGGTGTGGGGATCATGCACGATGACCAACCAAAGTAGGCACGTGTCACTGACCATGACCAAATAATGTCACTAAGTGTGGTAAACTTTGACAACTCACAACACGAGTCACAAATGGTCAGGGTGGAAAGTAATGGTTTGTGAATACTAGTTATCTACTAGCAAGTACAACCCATCAAAATGTAGTGGCACAATGTGGCTTCAATGCAGAGTGACCACCCAAAGTATGCATATGTCACTGACCATGGTGAAAGAATTTCACTTCATGTGGTCAACGTTGAAAACGCATAACACGAGTCACAAATGGTCAAAGGGGAAAACAATGGGTTGGGAACACTAGTTATCAACTAGGAAGTACAAAGACCTTCAACGAGAAGTTGCACGGTATGGCTAGCGTGCACAGTGACCAACCAAAGGATGCATACGTCACTGACTACGACCGAATAAGTCCACTATGTGTGGTCAACATTGACAACTCATAACATGAGTCACAAATGGTCAGAGGGAGAGCAAATTGTTTGGGAAGCCTATGTATTGACTAGAATGGACAAAGAACTTCAATACGTAGTGGCACGGTATGGCTAATATGCACACCAAACAACCAATCTAGGCATATGTCACTGATCATGACCACATAATTTCAATATGGGTGGTCAACGTTGACCAACCATAACACGAGTTTCAAACGGTCAGGACATGAAAACATACTATGGGAATATCAGTTCTCAACTACCAAGTACAACGACGTTCATTCAGTAGTAGCACGGTGTGGCTACCATGTATAATGACCGACCAAAGTAGGCATATGTACTGCCTTTGACCAAAGAAATCCGCCGTGTATGGTCAACGTTGACAACTCATAATACGAGTCACAAATGGTCAGAGGGGGAAACAATGGGTTGGGAACACCAAGTATCACATAGCAAGCACAAGGGGCTTCAATACGCTGTGGCACGGTGTGGAGACCATGCACGATGACCAACCAAAGTAGGCATATGCCGCTGACCATGACCAAATAATGTCACTACATATGGTAAACTTTGACAACTCACAACACGAGTCTCAAATGGTCAGGGTGGAAGGTAATGCTTTGTGAATACTAGTTATCTACTAGCAGGTACAAATACCTTCAATATGCAGTGGCACAATGTGGCTTCAATGCACAGTGAACAACCAAAGTATGCTTGTGTCACTAACCATGACGAACAAATTTCGCTTCATGTGGTCAACGTTGAAAACGCATAACATGAGTCACAAATGGTCAAAGGAGAAATCAATGGATTGGGAAGCCGATGTATTGGCTAGGAAGGACAAAGTACTTCAATACGTAGTGGCACGGTGTGGCTAATATGATCACCAAACAATCAAACTAGGCATTTGTCACTGATCATGACCAGAGAATTTCAATAGGGGTGGTCAACGTTGACGAACCATACCACGAGTCACAAACGGCCACGATAGGAAACGATGCTATCAGAATATCGGTTCTCAACAACCAAGTACAATGACCTTCAGTCAGTAGTAGCGCGGTGTGGCTACCATGCACGATGACCAACCAAAGTAGGCATGTTTACTTCCTTTGACCAAAGAAATCCGCTGTGTGTAGTCCACGTTGACAACTCATAATAGGAGTTGCAAATGATTAGAGGGAGAGAAAATTGTTTGGGAAGCCCATGTATTGACTAGAATGAACAAAGAACTTCAATACGTAGTGGCACGGTGTGGTTAATATGCACACCAAACAACCAAACTAGGCACATGTCACTGACCATGACCACATAATTTCAATATGGGTGGTCAACGTTGACCANNCTCAACTACCAAGTACAACGACCTTCATTCAGTAGTAGCACGGTGTGGCTACCATGTACAATGACCGACCAAAGTAGGCATATGTACTGCCTTTGACCAAAGAAATCCGCTGTGTGTGGTCAATGTTGACAACTCACAATACGAGTCACAAATGGTCAGAGGGGGAAACAATGGGTTGGGAACACCAAGTATCACATAGCAAGCACAAGGGGCTTCAATACGCTGTGGCACGGTATGGAGACCATGCACGATGACCAACCAAAGTAGGCATATTTCACTGACCATGACCAAATAATGTCACTAAGTGTGGTAAACTTTGACAACTCACAACACGAGTCACAAATGGTCAGGGTGGAAGGTAATGCTTTGTGAATACTAGTTATCTACTAACAAGTACAAATACATTCAATATGTAGTGGCACCATGTGGCTTCAATGCACAGTGACCAACCAAAGTATGCATGTCACTGAACATAACGAAAGAATTTCACTTCATGTGGTCAACGTTGAAAACGCATAACACGAGTCACAAATGTTCAGAGGGGAAAACAATGGATTGGAAACACTAGTTGTCAACTAGGAAGTACAAAGACCTTCAACAAGCATTGGCACGCTATGCCTAGGGTGCACAGTGACCAACCAAAGGATGCATACGTCACTGACTACGACCGAATAAGTCCACTATGTGTGGTCAACATTGACAACTCATAACACGAGTCACAAATGGTCAGAGGGAGAGACAATGGTTTGGGAAGCATACGTATTGACTACAAAGGATATAGAACTTCAATGCGTAGTGGCACGGTGTGGCTAATATGCACACCAAACAACCAAACCAGGCATATGTCACTGATCATGACCACATAATTTCAATATGGGTGGTCAAAGTTGACCAACCACAACACGAGTCACAAACGGCCAGGACAGGAATATCAGTTCTCAAATACCAAGTACAACGACCTTCAGTCAGTAGTAGCACGGTGTGGCTACCATGCACAATGACCGACCAAAGTAGGCATATTTACTGCCTTTGACCAAAGAAATCCGTTGTGTGTGTTCCACGTTGACAACTCATAATACGAGTCACAAATGGTCAGAGGGGGAAACAATGGTTTGTGAACACCACATATCACATAGCAAGCACAAGGGGCTTCAATACGTTGTGGCGGGGTGTGGGGACCATGCACGATGACCAACCAAAGTAGGAATATGTCACTAACCATAACCAAATAATGTCACTAAGTGTGGTAAACTTTGACAACTCACAACACGAGTCACAAGTGGTTAGGATGGAAGGTAATGGTTTGTGAGTACTAGTTATCTACTAGCAAGTACAAGTACCTTCAATATGTAGTGGCACAATGTGGCTTCAATGCACAGTGACCAACCAAAGTATGCATATGTCACTAACCATGACGAACAAATTCCAATTCATGGGGTCAACGTTGAAAACGCATGACACGATTCACAAATGGTCATAGGGGAAGACAATGGATTGGCAAGCCTATGTATTGGCTCGAAAGGACAAAGAACTTCAATACCTAGTGGCATGGCGTGGCTAATATGCACACTAAACAATCAAACTAGGCATATGTCACTGATCATGACCAGAGAATTTCAATATGGGTGGTCAACGTTGACCAACCATAACACGAGTCACAAACGGTCAGGAGATGGAACAATGATATGAGAATACCGGTTCTCAACTACCAAGTACAATGACCTTTAGTCAGTAGTAGCGCGGTGTGGCTACCATGCACATTGACCGACCAAAGTAGGCATATTTACTGCCTTTGACCAACGAAATCCGGTGTGTGTGGTCAACGTTGACGTCAACTGTTTATGAATAAACTGAAATTGTTATCATTCATACTTTTGATAACTACCCTATAATCTTACACCCCCTTGTTTTGTGCCCTATACCCATAGGAACCCGTATAATGTCATTTGGACAACAAATGAACACCGTGTGAGTTGGCTTAGTGCTTATAGAGTTAGGTTCTGGAGCGATAGGTTCTAGGTTTGAATCCTCGTACGCGCAATATAGAACAGGGAGGGTAGGGGGGGGGGGTGTCATCATGCGATCGCAAATCTGTCCTCCAGGTCGTCCACGGAACATCCCTCTAGGGGGGTGGGAGGGAGTATTATAGTGAAGGCACGTACACGTAATAAATATAGAAAAACCGACCTGGTGTCAAAGGGAGAAACCTTTTGCTATTTATTGAATAGCAAGTGCAAATACTTTCAACAAGTACTGGAACTGTGTGGATTCCATGTACAATGACCAACCAGATTAGGCATGTGCCACTTACCATGACCAAATAATTTTACTATGTTTGGCAAATGTTGACAACCCAAACTATGGGCCATGAATTGACAGATGGGGAAACAATGGGTTGGGAACACCGAGTATCACATAGCAAACACAAGGGGCTTCAATACGTTGTGGCACGGTGTGGAGACCATGCACGATGACCAACCAAAGTAGGCATATGTCACTGACCATGACCGAAGAATGTCACTATGTGTGGTAAACTTTGACAACTCACAACACGAGTCACAAATGGTCACGGTGGAAGGTAATGGTTTGTGAATACTAGTTATCTACTAGCAAGTACAAATACCTTCAATATGTAGTGACACAATGTGGCTTCAATGCACAGTGACCAACCAAAGTATGCATATGTCACTAACCACGACGAACAAATTTTACTTCATGTAGTCAACGTTGAAAACACATAACACGAGTCACAAATGGTCAGAGGGGAAAACAATGGACTGGGAAGCATATGTATTGGCTAGAAAGGACAAAGAACTTCAATACGTAGTGGCACGTTGTGGCTTGTATGCACACCAAGCAATCAAACTAGGCATATGTCACAGATCATGACCAGAAAATTTCAATATGGGTGGTCAACGTTGGCCAACCATAACACAGGTCAGAAACGGTCAGGAGAGGAAACAATGCTATGAGAATATTGGTTCTCAATTACCAAGTACAATGACCTTCAGTCAGCAGTAGCACGGTGTGGCTACCATGCACAACGACCGACCAAAGTACGCATATGTACTGCCTTTGACCAAAGAAATCCGCTGTGTGTGGTCTACGTTGACAACTCATAACACGAGTAACAAATGGTCAAAGGGGGCACAATGGTTTGGGAACACCACGAATCACATAGCAAGCACAAGGGGCTTCAATTTGTTGTTGCACGGTGTGGAGACCATGCACGATGACCAACCAAAGTAGGCATATGTCACTGATCATGATCAAATGATATCACTAAGTGTGGTAAACATTGACAAATGACAACACGAGTCACAAATGGTCAGGGTGGAAGGTAATGGTTTCTGAATACTAGTTATCTACTAGCAAGTATAAATACCTTCAAAATGTAGTAGCACAATGTGGCTTCAAAGCATAGTGACCAACTAAAGTATGCATATTTCATTGAACATGACAAAAGAATTTCACTTCATGTGATCAACGTTGAAAAAGAATAACACGAGTCACAAATGGTCAAAGGGGAAAGCAATGGGTTGGGAACGCTAGTTATCAACTATGAGTACAGAGATCTTCAACAAGCAGTGGCACAGTATGGATAGCCTGCACACTGACCAACCAAAGGATGCATACGTCACTGACCACGACCAAAGAAGTCCACTATGTGTGGTCAACATTGACAACTCATAACACGAGTCACAAATGGTCAGAGGGAGAGACAATGGTTTGGGAAGCCTATGTATTGACTAGAAAGGACAAAGAACTTCAATACGTAGTCGCATGGTGTGGCTAATATGCACACCAAACAACCAAACTAGGCATATGTCACTGATCATGACCACAGAATTGAAACATGGGTGGTCAACGTTGACCAACCATAACACGAGTCACAAATGGTCAGGACAGGAAACAATGCTATGGGAATATCGGTTCTCAACTACCAAGTACAACGACCTTTAGTCACTAGTAGTACGGTCTGGCTACCATGTACAATGACCGACCAAAGTAGGCATATGCACTGCCTTTGACCAAAGAAATCCGCTGTGTGTGGTCAACGTAGACACCTCATAATACGAGTAACAAATGGTCGGAGGGGGAAACAGTGGGTTGGGAACACCAAGCATCACATAGCAAGCACAAGGGGCTTCAGTACCTTGTGGCATGGTGTGGAGACCATGCACGATGACCAACCAAAGTAGGCATACGTCACTGACCATGACCAACAAATGTTACTAAGTCTGGTAAACTTAGTCTGGTTACTACAACTCACAGCACGAGTCACAAATGGTCAGGGTGGAAGGTAATGTTTTGTGAATACTAGTTATTTACTAGCGAGTTCATATACCTTCAATATGCAATGGCACAACGTGTCTTCAATAAACAGTGACCAACCAAAGCATGCATATGTCACTGAACATGACGAAAGAATTTCACTTAATGTGGTCAACATTGAAAATGCATAACACGAGTCACAAATGGTCAGAGGGAAAAACAATGGGTTGGGAACGCTAGTTATCAACTAGGAAGTACAAAGACCTTCAACAAGCTGTGGCACGGTATGGCTAGTGTGCACAGTGACAGACCAAAGGATGCATACGTCACTGACTATGACCGAATAAGACTAATGTGTGGTCAACATTGACAACTCATAACACGAGTCACAACTGGTCACAGGGAGAGACAATGGTTTGGGAAGCCTATGTATTGACTAGAAAG
The DNA here is from genome assembly GCA_023375785.1 of Penium margaritaceum. Classification (NCBI taxonomy): domain Eukaryota; kingdom Viridiplantae; phylum Streptophyta; class Zygnematophyceae; order Desmidiales; family Peniaceae; genus Penium; species Penium margaritaceum. Next base: position 385,220 of record SZWC01000449.1, read on the forward strand.
GACAAAGAACTTCAATACGTAGTGGCACGGTGTTGCTAATATGCACACCAAACAACCAAACAAGGCATATGTCACTGGTCATGACCACAAAATTTAAAATGGGTGGTCAACGTTGACCAACCATAACACGAGTCACAAACGGTCAAGTCAGGAAACAATGCTATGGGAATATCCGTTCTCAACTACCAAGTACAATGACCTTCAGTCAGTAGTAGCATGGTGTGGCTACCATGCACAATGACCGACCAAAGTAGGCATATGTACTGCCTTTGACCAAAGAAATCCGCTGTGTGTGGTCAACGTTGACAACTCATAATACGAGTCACAAATGGTCAGAGGGGGAAACAATGGTTGGGAACACCAAGTATCACATACCAAGCACAACGGGATTCAATACGTTGTGGCACAGTGTGGAGACCATGCACGATGACCAACCAAAGTAGGCATATGTACTGCCTTTGACCAAAGAAATCCGCTGTGTGTGGTCAACGTTGACAACTCATAATACGAGTCACAAATGGTCAGAGGGGGAAACAATGGTTGGGAACACCAAGTATCACATACCAAGCACAACGGGATTCAATACGTTGTGGCACAGTGTGGAGACCATGCACGATGACCAACCAAAGTAGGCATATGTCACTGACCATGACCAAATTATGTCACTAAGTGGAGTAAACTTTGACAACTCACAACACGAGTCACAAATGGTCAGGGTGGAAGGTAATGGATTGTGAATACTAGTTTTCTACTAGCAAGTACAAATTCCTTCAATATGTAGTAGCACAACGTGGCTTCAATGCACAGTGACAAACCAAAGTATGCATATGTCACTGAACATGACGAAAGAATTTCACTTCATGTGGTCAACGTTGAAAATGCATAACACAAGTCACAAGTGGTCAGAGGGGAAAACAATGGATTGCAAACACTAGTTATCAAATAGGAAGTACAAAGACCTTCAACAAGCAGTAGCACGGTATGGCTAGCGTGCACAGTGACCAACCAAGGGATGCATACGTCAGTGACTACGACCGAATAAGTCCACTATGTGTGGTAAACATTAGCAACTCATAACACGAGTCACAAATGGTCAGAAGGAGAGACAATGGTTTGGGAAGCCTATGTATTGACTAGAAAGGACAAAGAACTTGGATACGCAGTGGCACGGTGTGGCTAACATGCACACCAAACAACCAAACTAGGCATATGTCACTTATCATGACCACAGAATTTCAATATGGGTGGTCAACGTTGACCAGCCATAACACGAGTCACAAACGGCCATGACAGGAAGTAATGCTATGGGAACATCGATTCTCAACTACCACGTACAACGACCTTCAGTCAGTAGTATAACGGTGTGGCTACCATGCACAATGACCGACCAAAGTAGGCATATGTAGTGCCTATGACCAAAGGAATCGGCTGAGTGTGGTCAACGTTGACAATTCATCATACGAGTCACAAATGGTCAGAGGGGGAAGCAATGGTTTGGGAACACAAAGTACAACATAGCAAGCACAAGGGTCTTCAATACGTTGTGGCACGGTGTGGAGACCATGCACGATGGCCAACCAAAGTAGGCATATGTCACTGACCATGACCAAGTAATGTCACTAAGTGTGGTAAACTTTTACAACTCACAACACGAGTCACGAATGGTCAGGGTGGAAGGTAATGGTTTGTGAATACTAGATATCTACTAGCAAGTACAAATACCTTCAATATGTAGTGGCACAATGTGGCTTCAATACACGGTGACCAACAAAAGTATGCATATGTCAATAGCCATGACGAACAAATTTCACTTCATGTGGTCACCGTTGAAAACGCATAACACGAGTCACAAATGGTCAGAGGGGAAAACAATGGATTAGGAAGCCTATGTATTGGCTAGAAAGGACAAAGAACTTCAATGCGTAGTGGCACAGTGTGGCTATTATGCACACCAAACAATCAAACTAGGCATATGTCACTGATCATGACCAGAGAATTTCAATATGGGTGGTCAACGTTGAGCAAACATAACACGAGTCACAAACGGTCAGGAGAGGAAACAATGCTATGAGAATATCGGTTCTTAACTACCATGTACAATGACCTTCAGTCAGTAGTAGCGCGGTGTGGCTACCATGCACAATGACCAACCAAAGTAGGCATGTTTACTGCCTTTGGCCAAAGAAATCCGTTGTGTGTGGTCCACGTTGACAACTCACAACACACGTCACAAATGGTCAGAGGGCAAAACAATGGTTTGGGAACACCACGTATCACATAGCAAGCACAAGGGGCTTCAATACGTTGGGGCTCGGTGTGGGGACCATGCACGATGACCAACCAAAGTAGGCATATGTCACTAACCATGACCAAATAATGTCAGTAAGTGTGGTAAACTTTGACAACTCACAACACGAGTCACAAATGGTCTGTGTGGAAGGTAACAGTTTATGAATACTATTTATCTACTAGCAAGTACAAATACCTTCAATATGTAGTGGCACACTGTTGCTTCAATGCGAAATGACCATCCAACGTATGCATTTGTCACTGACATTGACGAATGAATTTCACTTCATGTGGTCAATGTTGAAAACGCATCACACGAGTCAGAAATGGTCAGAGGGGAAAACAATGGGGTGGGAACATTAGTTATCAACTAGCAAGTACAAAGACCTTCAACAAGCAGTGGCACGGTATGGCTAGCGTGCACAGTGACCAACCAAAGGATGCATACGTCACTGACTACGATCGAATAAGTCCACTATGTGTGGTCAACGTTGAAAGCTCATAACACGAGTCACAAATGGTCAGAGGGAGAGGAAATGGTTAGGGAAGCCTATGTATTGACTAGAAAGGACAAAAAACTTCAATACGTAATGGCACGATGTGGCTAATATGCACACCAAATAGCCAAACTAGGCATATGTTACTCATCATGACCACATAATTTCAATATGGGTGGTCAACGTTGACCAACCATAACACGAGTCACAAACGGTCAGGATAGGAAACAATGCTATGGGAATATCGGTTCTCAACTACCAAGTACAACGACCTTCATTCAGTAGTAGCACCTTAGGCTACCATGTACAATGACCGACCAAAGTAGGCAATTGTATTGCCTTTGACCAAAGAAATCCGCTGTGTGTGGTCAACGTACACATATCATCATACGAGTCACAAATGGTCAGAGGGGGAAACAATGGTTTGGGAACATCAAGTATCACATAGCAAGCACAAGGGGCTTCAATACGCTGTGGCACGGTTTGGGGACCGTGCACGATGACCAACCAAAGTAGGCATATGTCACTGACCATGACCAAATAATGTCACTAAGTGTGGTAAACTTTGACAACTCACATCACGAGTCACAAATGGTCAGGGTGGAAGGTAATGGTTTGTGAATACTAGTTATCTACTACCAAGTACAAATACCTTCAATATGTAGTGGCACAATGTGGCTTCAATGCACAGTGACCACCCAACGTATGCATCTGTCACTGACCATGAGGAATGAATTTCACTTCATGTGGTCAACGTTGAAAACGCATGACACGAGTCACAAATGGGCAGAGGAGAAAACAATGGGTTGGGAACACTTGTTATCAACTAGCAAGTACAAAGACCTTCAACAAGAAGTGGCACGGTATGGCTAGCGTGCACAATGACCAACCAAAGGATGTATACGTCACTGAATACAACCAAATAAGCCCACTATGTGTGGTCAACATTGACAACTCATAACACGAGTCACACATGGTCAGAGGGAGAGAAAATGGTCAGGGAGGCCAATTTTTTGACTAAAAAGGACAAAGAACTTCAATACGTAGTGGCACGGTGTGGCTAATATGCACACCAAACAACCAAACTAGGCATATGTCACTGATCATGACCACATCAGTTCAACATGGGTGGTCAACGTTGACAAACCATAACACGAGTCACAAACAGTCAGGACAGGAAACAATGCTCTGTTAATATCGGCTCTCAACTACCAAGTACAACGACCTTCAGTCAGTAGTAGTACCGTCTGGCTACCATGCACAATGACCGACCAAAGTAGGCATATGCACTGCTTTTGACCACAGAAATCTGCTGTGTGTGGTCAACGTTGACAACTCATAATACGAGTAACAAATGGTCAGAGGGGGAAACAGTGGTTTGGGAACACCAAGTATCACATAGCAAGAACAAGGGGCTTTTTTACATTGTGGCATGGTGTGGAGACCATGCACGATGACCAACCAAAGTAGGCATATGTCATTGACCATGTCCAAATAATGTCACTAAGTGTGGTAAACTTTGACAACTCACAACACGAGTCACAAATGGTCAGGGTGGGAGATAATGGTCTGTGAATACTAGTTATTTACTAGCAAGTACATATACCTTCAATATGCAGTGGCACAATGTGGCTGCAATGCACAGTGACCAACCAAAGTATGCATATGTCACTGAACATGACGAAAGAATTTCACTTCATGTGGTCAACGTTGAAAACGCAGAATACGCGTCACAAATGGTCAGGGGGGAAAACAATGGGTTGAGAACGCTAGTTATCAACTAGGAAGTACAAAGACCTTCAACAAGTTGTGGCACGGTATGGCTAGCGTTCACAGTGACCAACCAAAGGATGCATACGTCACTGACTACGACCGAATAAGTCCACCATGTGTGGTCAACATTGACAACTCATAACACGAGTCACAAATGGTCACAAGGAGAGACAATGGTTTGGAAAGCCTATGTATTCACTAGAAAGGACAAAGAAGTTCAATACGTAGTGGCACGGTGTGGCTAGCATGCACACAAAACAATCAAACTAGGCATATGTCACGGATCATGACCACAGAATTTCAACATGGGTGGTCAACACTAACCAACCATAACACACGTCACAAACGGTCATGACAGGAAACAATGCTATGGAAATATTGGTTCTCAACTACCAAGTACAGCGACCTTAAGTCAGTAGTAGCACGGTGTGGCTACCATGCACAATGACCGACAAAAGTAGGCATATGTACTGCCTTTGACCGAAGAAATCCGCTGTGTGTGGTCAATGTTGACAACTCATAATACGAGTAACAAATGTTCAAAGGGGGAAACAATGGTTTGGGAACACCAAGTATCACATACCAAGCACAAAGGGGCTTCAATACGATGTGGCACGGTGTGGAGACCATGCACGATGACCAACCAAAGTAGGCATATGTCACTGACCATGGCCAAGTAATGTCACTAAGTGTGGTAAACTTTGACAACTCACAACACGAGTCACAAATGGTCAGGGTGGACTATAACGGTTTGAGAATACTAGTTATCTACTAGAAAGTACAAATACCTTCAATATGTAGTGGATCAATGTGGCTTCAATGCATAGTGACCAACCAAAGTATGCATATGTCACTAACCATGACGAACTAATTTCACTTCATGTGGTCAACGCTGAAAACGCATAACACGAGTCACAAATGGTCAGAGGGGAAAACAATGGATTGGGAAGCCTATGTATTGGCTAGAAAGGACAAAGAACTTCAATACGTAGTGGCACGGTGTGGCTAGTATGCACACCAAACAATCAAACTAGGCATATGTCACTGATGATAACCAGAGAATTTCAATATAGGTGGTCAACGTTGACCACCCATAACACGAGTCACAAACGGCCAGGAGAGGAAACAATGCTATGAGAATATTGGTTCTCAACTACGAAGTACAACGACCTTCAGTCAGTAGTAGCGCGGTGTCGCTACCATGCACAATGACCGACCAAAGTAGGCATATTTACTGCCTTTGACCAAAGAAATCCGCTGTGTGTGGTCCACGTTGACAGCTCGTAATACAAGTCACAAATGGTCTGAGGGGGAAACAATGGTTTGGGAACACTAGGTATCACATAGCAAGCACATGGGGCTTCAATACGTTGTGGCTCGGTGTGGGGACCATGCACGATGACCAATCAAAGTAGGCATATGTCACTGACCATGACCAAACTATGTTACTAAGTGTGGCAAACTTTGACAACTCACAACATGAGTGACAAATAGTCAGGGTGGAAGGTACTGGTTTGTGAATACTAGTTATGTAATAGCAAGTACAAAAACCTTCAATATGTAGTGGCACAATGTGGCTTCAATGCACAGTGACCACTCTAAGTATGCATATGTCACTGACCATGACGAAAGAATTTCACTTCATGTGGTCAACGTTGAAAATGCATAACACTAGTCACAAATGGTCAGAGGGGAAAACAATGGGTTGGGAACACTAGTTATCAACTAGCAAGTACAAAGACCTTCAACAAGCAGTGGCACGTTATGGCTAGCGTGCACAGTGACCAACCAAAGGATGCATACGTCACAGACTACGACCAAATAAGTCCACTATGTGTGGTCAACATTGACAACTCATAACATGAGTCACAAATGGTGAGAGGGAGATACAATGGTTTGGGAAGCCCATGTAGTGACTAGAAAGGACAAGGAAATTCAATACGTAGTGGCACGGTGTGGTTAACATGCACACCAAACAACCAAAATAGGCATATGTCACTGATCATGACCACATAATTTCAATATGGGTGGTCAACGTTGACCAACCATAACACGAGTCACAAACGGGCAGGATAGAAAACAATGCTATGGGAATATTGGTTCTCATCTACCGAGTACAACGACCTTTAGTCAGTAGTAGCACGGTGTGGCTACCATGCACAATGACCAACCAAAATAGGCATTTGTACTGCCTTTGACCAAGGAAATCCGCTGTGTATGGTCAACGTTGACAACTCATTACACGAGTCACAAATGGTCAGAGGGGGAAACAATTGTTTGGGAACACCAAGTATCACATAGAAAGCAGAGTGGGCCTCAATACGTTGTGGCACGGTGTGGAGACCCTGCACGATGACCAACCAAGGTAGGCATATGTCACTGACCATGACCAAGCAGTGTCACTAAGTGTGGTAAACTTTGACAACTCACAACACGAGTCACAAATGGTCAGGGTGGAAGGTGATGGTTTGTGAATACTAGTTAACTACTAGCAAGTACAAAAACCTTCAATGTATAGTGGCACAATATGGCTTCAAGGCACAGTGACGAACCAAAGTATGCATATGTCACTAACCAAGACACTCTATTTTCATTTCATGTGGTCAACGTTGAAAACGCATAACACGAGTCACTAATGGTCAGAGGGGAAAACAATAAATTGGGAAGCCTATGTATTGGCTAGAAAGGACAAAGAACTTCAACACGTAGCGGCACGGTGTGGCTGATATGCACACCAAACAATCAAACTAGGCATATGTCACTCATCTTGACCAGGGACTCTTAACATGGGTGGTCAACGTTGACCACCCATAACAACAGTCACAAACGGCCAGGAGAGGAAACAATGCTATGAGAATATTGGTTCTCAACTACCAAGCACAATGACCTTCAGTCAGTAGTAGCGCGGTGTGGCTACCATGCACAATGGCCGACCAAAGTAGGCATATTTACTGCCTATGACCAAAGAAATCCGCTGTGTGTGGTCCACGTTGAGAACTCATAATCCGATTCAAAAATGGTCAGAGGGGGAAACAATGGTTTGGGAATACCATGTATCACATAACAAGCACAAGGGGCTTCAATACGTTGTGGCACAATGCAGGGACCATGCACGATGACCAACCAAAGTAGGCATATGTCACTGACCATGGCCAAGTATTGTCACTATGTGTGGTAAACGTTGACAACTCACAACACGAGTCACAAATGGTCAGTGTGGAAGGTAATGGTTTGTGAATAGTAGTTATCTACTAGAAAGTACAAATACCTTCAATATGTAGTGGCACAATGTGGCTTCAATGCATAGTGACCAACCAAAGTATGCATATGTCACTAACCATGACGAACTAATTTCACTTCATGTGGTCAACGCTGAAAACGCATAACACGAGTCACAAATGGTCAGAGGGGAAAAAAATGGATTGGGAAGCCTATGTATTGGCTAGAAAGGACAAAGAACTTCAACACGTAGTGGCACGGTGTGGCTGATATGCACACCAAACAATCAAACTAGGCATATGTAACTGATCATGACCGGAGAATTTCAGTATAGGTGGTCAACGTTGACCAACCATAACACGAGACACAAACGGCCAGGAGAGGAAACAATGCTATGAGAATATTGGTTCTCAACTACCAGGTACAACGAACTTCAGTCAATAGTAGCGCGGTGTGGCTACCATGCACAATGATCGACCAAAGTAGGCATCTTTACTTCCTTTTACCAAATAACAAGGAGCCGGAGCAGACCACCCCGGGGGAAACCACTCCCGCCTCAAAGGGAAAAAGGAAGACAGGAGAAATAGCGGCCGCGGAACCAGGGAAACAGCATAGAACGCACGAGGGCTCCAGCGTCACCCCCGAACAACTGGCGCAAGCACAGCGGGAGGCCGCGCAAACTGCAGAGCTCCTGATGGCAGTCTTCCGCAAGGTCAACATGCCCGCGGAAATGGTGCCGCTCCCGCTGCGCCCTGCTGTGGGAAAGGCAGCTGGAACGGATGTCCGCAAAGGGGCAGAATGACAGGGACAGGGGCAAAAGGAAGCAACAGTGATGGTGGTTTCTGAGATCAGTGAATCACCGGGAGAGTCGGAGGAGGAGCAGCCCCTCACACGGAGCCAGGGGCTGTTGCGAGCTCCAGGGGCAGCTCCGCAGAGAAAGGAGGAGGTGATCGAGTTGCACCTCGCTGGCGGACGAGGCAAACGGCTGGGAGGACCCACTGAGACTAGACTACACAACCAGTGGGATGAAGGAGAACTGCGGGCGGTGGGGATCCTGCGGCTGTTCCCTGCTCCTGACTCGTGGGACAGGGAGCCGCCAGTATATGATGAAGATAGCCGCAGGAAGTTCGAGGTCATGAAGGCGGAGCAGGAGGCGTGGCGAGCCCGCGGATTACCAGCGCGAGTGCCGGTGACAAAGCGAAAGCCGGGGGAACCAGGGGCAGAGAAAGCGGGAAGAAAGGGACCAATGGAGACGCAGGACTGGCGGATTTGGCAGACCGCCCATATCCTCCTCCGCGCAAGCAGCAAGGAAGAGTAGAAGGCAGAGGCGCAAAAGGTGTACGTGGATCTGGAGACACAGCTGGGTGTGGAATTTGATCGAAGAAAGAAGGATGACCTGGCCCGTCTGTGTGAGCACTACGAGTGGGAAGAGGGGCGCCTCTGGAAAGTGACTCCGTGGGTCCTGTGGATACCTCCGCCCACACTTCAGAAAGCGGTGGTGGAGGCCTACCACCGTCATCATCCCACCGGAATACAGGAACTAAGGAACCGACTAGCACCCATTGTCCATGTGCCTAACCTGCTGGCCCTCATTAAAGAGGTGGTGCAGCACTGCGCTCCCTGTGAGCGTGCGCGGAAGACTACACCACGAGACCAGCCACTGTTTCAACCCTCCCCCATCGGTGAACCGCTGGAGAAAATCATCATCGACTTCCACGCCCCTCGCGCGCACCGCGACCAAGGGAACCAATATTGGATTGCAGCGGTAGACCACTTCACGAAGTACCTCTGGGTCCACATCGTGCCGAATAAAAGCTCTGCCACCGCAGCAAAGTTCATCCGCGAGGAAATCTTTTACCGTTTTGGTGGATGCAGCGTGGTACACAGCGACAACGGCACCGAATTCATGGGGGCCTTCAGCGAGGAGCTGGAGGAATGGGGGGTCCGCCACGTGCACTCCGGGCGGTATAGACCAGAGTCCCAGGGACAAGTGGAGCGGGTGCATGAAATATTGGAGCGAGCAATATAACACGAGGGTAGCAGCTGGGCGGAGAAGTTGAAGAAGACGGCGTACTTCATCAACATAACACCTAGTCGCGCAACCTCCTTCTCACCTCACATGCTGCTTTTCGGCCAACCACCGCGAGCAACAATGGGGTTGCCTCACAAACCGTTGAGGCTGCCACTTGCTCCGGAGGAACAAGGGAAGCGTTCGGTGGAGGAGGAAGACAGGGAAGTCGCGGAATGGTTTCGAGAGCGCTGTGAGAGAACGAGGGCAATGCGAGCGGGAGCAAGGCTGAGGGGTTCTGTTGCTGCATGGCGCGGATGTGACGCGGCCAACCGACGGCTGAACCATGGGCCAATCGAAGAAGGCCACTTGGTGTATCTCCGCCCCTTCCCCAATGCGGGACGAGAAGCGGGAGAGCCACAGGAGGTATACCGCGTGGCCAACGTTGAAGCAGGGCAGGTATAGTTGGAGGGACCGGAAGGATTCAGCGACCGCAGCTACCCGGCCACGGAGTTCGTGCTACTGCCGCCGGCATGGCAAACGGACATCCCAGGGACAGGAAGTCGTCTACCGCCCTTGGGATAGCGGAAGAGCTCGCGGGGGTGGAGAGCGGAGGAGGTACTCGACATCTGCAAAGAACGAGTAACACAACAGGAGCAGGAGTGGAGTCAAGAACCTGAGGAGGTGGAGAAGGAGGAATCTCATGTCCGCAAACTGGCCGCGGAGGAGGTAAGGAGAGAACCACGACAAGAGCAGCCAAGGCGGGAGCAGCACCCGGAACAGAAGGGACAGCGGGAGCGGACGAAGAGGGAAACTGCAGGCGTGCCCGAACGTCAAACCCCGGCAGGAGAAACCCAGCTGCCATCCCGGGAAACGCCATCGCGGACCGGCGTACCAATGAGCCCCAAGACCCTGGCTACCTACACTGGCCCATGTGTGTGGTACGGGGAAAATCTCCCCGCTGAGCCACGACTAAAAGTGGTGTGCCGGGTATGCGGCAAGCCCGCGCATCAACACGCCGGCGGGGCCTCTAAGACTTGCAGCAGAATAAACCGCACCTGCTTGCGATGCCTGAGAGAGGCGGCTGAGGAGGAAGCTGTGAAAAATCGACAGGAGGAAGGAGCAGGACCCGGTGCCAGGGGAGCACCACCCCGCGGAAGGTGGGACCGAGAGGAAGAGGAGGAGGAAGAAGAAGAGGAGGGGCCCAGTGAGAAACGGAGAGGTCCGCGTACAGTATCTGGGGCTACGATGAGACAATGGCAAGCGGAAGGACGTTTCGGGGCAGAAGAAAGGAGGCAGAAGGAAATGGAGGAGAGGAGGTGTGCTCAGTGCGGCCAATGGTGGGGAGTGGAAGTGCAGGATTGTGGTGGATGCCACCGCCAGATCTGTACTGGTTGCCTGGTGCCGCCTCGTGACAAGCGCGTACGGCGAAGTGGGGCTGCGGTGTGCAGAACGTGCAGGGAGGAGATTGAAAGGTGGCGAGGAATCCGCAATGCACCCCAAGTGAACAAAGNCAATGGCAAGCGGAAGGACGTTTCGGGGCAGAAGAAAGGAGGCAGAAGGAAATGGAGGAGAGGAGGTGTGCTCAGTGCGGCCAATGGTGGGGAGTGGAAGTGCAGGATTGTGGTGGATGCCACCGCCAGATCTGTACTGGTTGCCTGGTGCCGCCTCGTGACAAGCGCGTACGGCGAAGTGGGGCTGCGGTGTGCAGAACGTGCAGGGAGGAGATTGAAAGGTGGCGAGGAATCCGCAATGCACCCCAAGTGAACAAAGACGGGGAAGAGGAAGAGTCAGAAGAAGAGGAAGCGGAAGGGGGAAGGGATCCATCCGCGGCATGCCCCACTTGTCTGAAAACGGTGCAGGATGAGGAAAAGTGCGTTGCCTGCATGAGGTCCGCTCACCGCGGATGCCTGATGACGGCCAACTCCGCTTGGAAGGGCCAATGTCACCAATGCGTGGGCAACGAGCTCCTGGAAACAGACTGCTACCTCAGCTTTACCGCGGAAACCCGAGAGCCTGCATGCGCTGCCTGTCAGGAAGGGATGGCAGAGTTCGGGAAAGGGTGTGGTATGTGCTTGAGGATGTGTCACCTGAGATGCGGAAAGAGAGGTAAGGAAGGGTTATGGACCTGTCACCGATGCCTCGCTCAATCCCGAAAAGAGGACTGGGGAACGAAGAACTCCGGATTGTGATGCTGCGGAGATGGATGTGGAGGGATCGTCACGGGGATGGCATGTCACTGTGAACACTGCGGAGGATGGGCCCATGCGAAATGCGCCACAAGGGTCGGAAGGAGTGAGGAGGGACACATGGTGTACCGCTGCACCAGCTTTAGGACATATGAGCGGATCCCACATTGCTCAGCCTGCAAAAGGAGATTGGGAGCGGGAGACATCACCGCAGGGGCTCGGTGTGAGGGATGCGAGCTGTACGTGCATCACGAATGTTCTACGAAGTACCAACGAGAGGGCGGGGAGGTGGAAACATACTGCCGTCCCTGCCAACACCGGCAGCGGCTAGGACCGCAAGGGAAGGTCACGCGCCTGTTGCGCGGGCGAGACTCTGGGACAGAGTCTTGAGAAAAGGGGGGTTGGGGGCATCAGTGTCAGGCGCAAATCCACCGCAGCTCCGCGGAAAAGTGATGTTACCGCGGAAGGCCAGCTCCGCGGATCGGTCGATCTACGGATAAGACCATGCCAAGAGGAACAAGCACGTAATGACACGCGTGGAAACCTGGCTCCCGCACCAATGTTGCGGTAGAGCATGGGGTGGCATGGAATCCGGAGGCGGTAGCGGGAAGGATGGCCCGGCGGGAAAGATCGCGGTGGAAAGGGAACAGAAGCCGAGTGATGGAAGGAAGAGAAGGAAGCTGGAACATCGGACGTGCAAGACAACCGCCGACCAAAATAAAGCGACAGGATAACGGTGGCAAGAGCGCGACCAATCAGAACACAAGACTGACAGCGACAATCCAGGAGGGGAAAGGACATCGCAGAGGTGGAAGATTCAAGGAAGAACACAAAGAACCGCGTGCACGAGCCGCGGATGAGGAAAAGAGACCAGTAGAAGATAGTGTGTGTGTGAGGACTCCCCACGCTGCGTAGCCGCACCGCGAGGAGTCCAAATAGAGGAAGTAGGACAGTGTGAGGGATGAGACCCGCAGTGTATAGTTATACTGTGCGGAGTCCCAAGTAGAAAAGGGGCCTGAGTGGCAGTAGAACAAGTGCAACTCAGACTTGCTTGCATTTGAGAGCATTATGTGTACTCCACAATCAGCTTTATAAAAGTCCTTTGCCTGTTCTCATTCCCCGTGTCCCGCCCTCTTCTCTCCGACCCTACATTCCCCGCGGAGGGTGCTCCGCGGATCTAAGAGATTAGTGCGTAAAGAACCAAGAGTCCGAGTGAAGGAAGCTGCCGGCGATCCCTTGCTTGCACACGTCCGCAGAACGAGGCTTCCGCGGAGAGGAGTCGGACGCCACGAGGTGGTGGACTTCCGTGTGGCAAGAAGTGCACCGCGGAGCGTCACTCACCGGTGAGGCATCTGCACCGAGACTCCAAGGTTCTGACCCGCGGATAAGGGTCGCTGTTTCTCCGATTAAGAGGTAGGCAGTAGCGGTAGAAGGTGTGTTCCGCGGATCGGCGCGGAGTCAGATCATCCGCGGGGAAGAATAAGACCGCAGAAAAATTAGGGGTATCAGTTGGGAACACTGGTTATCAACTAGCAAGTACAAAGACCTAAAAAAAGCAGTGGCACAGTATGGCTAGCGTGCACAGTGACCAACCAAAGGATGCATACGTCACTGACTACGAACGAATAAGTCCACCATGTGTGGTCAACATTGACAACTCATAACACAAGTCACAAATGGTGAGAGGGAGATACAATGGTTTGGGAAGCCTATGTATTGACTAGAAAGGACAAAGAACTTCAATACGTAGTGGCACGGTGTGGCTCATATGCACACCAAACAACCAAACTAGGCATATGTCACTGATCATGACCACCGAATTTCAATATGGGTGGTCAACGTTGACCAACCATAACACGAGTCACAAATGGGCAGGACAGGAAACAATGCTATGGGAATATCGGTTCTCAACTACCAAGTACAACAACCTTCAGTCAGTAGTAACACGGTGTGGCTACCATGCACAATGACCGACCAAACTAGGCATTTGTACTGCCTTTGACCAAAGAAATCCGCTGTGTATGGTCAACGTTGACAACTCACAACACGAGTCACAACTGGTCAGAGGGGGAAATATTGGTTTGGGAACACCGAGTATCACATAGAAAGCACAGTGGCCTTCAATACGTTGTGGCACGGTGTGGACACCCTGCACGATGACCAACCAAAGTAGGCATATGTCACTGACCATGACCAAGTAATGTCACTAAGTTTGGTAAACTTTGACAACTCACAACACGAGTCACAAATGGTCAGGATGGAAGGTGATGCTTTGTGAATACTAGTTATCTACTAGCAAGTACAAATACCTTCAATATATAGTGGCACAATGTGGCTTCAATGCACAGTGCCCAACCAAAGTATGCATATATCACTAACCATGACACTATGATTTCATTTCATGTGGTCAACGTTGAAAATGCATAACACGAGTCACAAATGGTCAGAGGGGAAAAAAATGGATTGCGAAGCCTATGTATTGGCTAGAAAGGACAAAGAAGTTCAATACGTAGCGGCACGGTGTGGCTGATATGCACACAAAACAATCAAACTAGGCATATGTCACTCATCATGACCAGAGAATTTTAATATGGGTGGTCAACGTTGACCACCCATAAAACGAGTCACAAACGGTCAGGAGAGGAAACAATGATATGAGAATATCGGTTCTCAACTACCAAGCACAATGACCTTCAGTCAGTAGTAGCACGGTGTGGCTACCATGCACAATGACCAACCAAAGTAGGCATATTTACTGCCTATGACCGAAGAAATCCGTTGTGTGTGGTCCACGTTGAGAACTCATAATACGAGTCACAAATGGTCAGAGGCGGAAACAATGGTTTGGGAATACCATGTATCAGGTATTAAGCACAAGGGGCTTCAATACGTTGTGGCACAGTGCGGGGACCATGCACGATGACCAACCAAAGTAGGCATATGTCACTGACCATGACCAAATAATGTGACTAAGTGTGGTAACTTTGACAGCTCACAACACGAGTCACAAATGGGCAGGGTGGAAGGTAATGGTTTGTGAATACAAGTTATCTACTAGAAAGTACAAATACCTTCAATATGTAGTGGCACAACGTGGCTTCAATGCACAGTGACCACCCAAAGTATGCATATGTCACTAACTACGACCAACAAATTTCACTTCATGTGGTCAACGTTGAAAACGCATAACACGAGTCACAAATGGTCAGAGGGGAAAACAATAGGTTGGGAACACTAGTTATCAACTAGGAAGTACAAAGACCTTCAAGAAGCAGTGGCACGGTATGGCTAGCTTGCACAGTGACCAACCAAAGGATGCATACATCACTGACTACGACCGAATAAGTCCACTACGTGTGGTCAACATTGACAACTCATAACACAAGTTTCAAATGGTCAGAGGGAGAGAAAATGTTTTTGGACGCCTAGGTATTGACTAGAAAGGACAAAGAACTTCAATACGTAGTGGCACGGTGTGGCTACTATGGACACCAAACTACCAAACTTTGCAT
Organism: Penium margaritaceum; assembly: GCA_023375785.1. NCBI lineage: Eukaryota > Viridiplantae > Streptophyta > Zygnematophyceae > Desmidiales > Peniaceae > Penium > Penium margaritaceum. The sequence continues at coordinate 400,707 of SZWC01000449.1, forward strand.
ATGTCACTGATCATGACCACATAATTTCAATATGGGTGGTCAACGTTGACCAACCATACCACGAGTCACAAACGGTCAGGACAGGGAACAATGCTATGGGATATCGGTTCTTAACTACCAAGTACAACGACCTTCATTCAGTAGTAGCATGGTGTGGCTACCATGTACAATGACCGACCAGAGTAGGCATATGTACTGCCTTTGACCAAACAAATACGCTCTGTGTGGTCAACGTTGACAACTCATAATACGAGTCACAAATGGATAGAGGGGGAAACAATGGTTTGGAAACACCAAGTATCACATAGCAAGCACAAGGGGCTTCAATACGTTGTGGCACGGTGTGGAGACCATGCACGATGACCAACCAAAGTAGGCATATGTCACTGACCATGACCAAATAATGTCACTAAGTGTGGTAAACTTTGACAACACATAGCACGAGTCACAAATGGTCAGGGTGCAAGGAAATGGTTTGTGAATACTAGTTATATACTAGCAAGTACAAATACCTTCAATATGTTGTGGCACAATGTGGCTTCAATGCACAATGACCAACCAAAGTACGCTTATGTCACTAACCATGACCAACAAATTTCACTTCATGTGGTCAACGTTGAAAACACATCACAGGAGTCACAAATGGTCAGAGGGGAAAACAATGGGTTGGGAACACTAGTTATCAACTAGCAAGTACAAAGACCTTCAACAAGCAGTGGCACGGTATGGCTAGCGTGCACAGTGACCAACAAAAGGATTCACACGTCACTGAATACGACCGAATAAGTCCACTACGTGTGGTCAACACTGACAACTCATAATACGAGTTACAAATGGTCAGAGGGAGAAAGGATGGTTTGTTAAGCCTATGTATTGGCTAGAAAGGACAAAGAACGTCAATACGTAGTGGCACGGTGTGGCTAATATGCACACAAAATGAATAAACTAGGCATATGTGACTGATCATTACCACAGAATACTTATGTGGGTGGTCAACGTTGACCAACCACATCACGAGTCACAAACGGTCAGGAGAGGAAACAACGCTAAAGAATATCGGTTCTCAACTACCAAGTAGAACGACCTTTAGCCAGTAGTAGCACGGTGTGGCTACAATGCACAATGACCGACCAAATGAGGCATATGTACTGCCTTTGACCAAAGAAATCCGCTGTGTGTGGTCAACGTTGACAGCTCATAATACGAGTCACAAATGGTCAGAGGGGGAAACGATGGTTTGGGAACATCAAGTATCACGTAGCAAGCACAAGGGGCTTCAATGCGTTGTGGCACGGCGTGAAGACCATGCACGATGACCAACCAGAGTAGGCATATGTCACTGACCATGACCAAACAATGTCACTACGTGTGGTAAACTTTGACAACTCACAACACGAGTCACAAATGGCCAGGGTAGAAGGTAATGGTTTGTGAATACTAGTTATATACTAGCAAGTACAACTACCTTAAATATGTAGTGGCACAATGTGGCTTCAATGCACAATGACCAACCAAAGTATGCATATGTCACTGAACATGACGAAAGAATTTCACTTTATGTGGTCAACGTTTAAATCGCATAACACGAGTCACAACTGGTGAGAGGAGAAAACAATGGATTGGGAACAATAGTTATCAACTAGGAAGTACAAAGACCTTGAACACGTTGTGGCACGGTATAGCTAGCGTGCACAGTGACCAACCAAAGGATGCATACATCATTGACTACGACCGAATAAGTCCACTGTGTGTGGTCAACATTGACAACTCATAACACGCGTCACGAATGGTTAGAGGGAGAGACAATGGTTTGGGAAGCCTATGTATTGACTAGAAAAAGGACAAAGAACTTCAATACGTAGTGGCACGGTGTGGCTAACATGCACACCAAACAACCAAACTAGGCATAGGTCACTGATCATGACCACAGAATTTCAATATGGGTGGTCAATGTTGACCAACCATAACACGAGTCACAAACGGTGAGGACAGGAAACAATGCTATCAGAATATCAGCTCTCAACTACCAAGTACAACGACCATCAGTCAGAAGTAGCACGGTGTGGCTACCATGCACAATGACCGACCAAAGTAGGCATATGTATTGCCTTTGTCCAAAAGAAATCCGCTGTGTGTGGTCAAAGTTGACAACTCATAATCCGAGTCAAAAATGGTCATAGGGGGAAACAATGGTTTGGGAACACCAAGTATCACATAGCAAGCACAAGGGGCTTCAATACGTTGTGGCACGGTGTGGAGACCATGCACGATGACCAACCAAAGTAGGCATATGTCACATACCATGACCAAATAATGTCACTAAGTGTGGTAAACTTTGACAACTCATAACACGAGTCACAAATTGTCAGGGTGGAAGGTAATGGTTTGTGAATACTAGTTAT
>SZWC01000450.1:0-12878 GCA_023375785.1 Penium margaritaceum
GATATAGATATAGATATAGATATAGATATAGATATAGATATAGATATAGATATAGATATAGATATAGATATAGATATAGATATAGATATAGATATAGATGTAGATATAGATATAGATATGGCTATAGAAATCGATATAATTGTAGATATAGACATGTATGAATATTGAATAATTTAAATGGATATAGGTTTTTACTAGGGTATAAATTTCAATACTATTAACTAACGTTTCATGTTTTGCATTTTTGTAAGAATATATTTTTTATATGTTTTGGTTTTGTATTGGAATGTGTATGTGTATGTGTATGTGCATGTGTATGTGTACGTGTATGTGTAACTCTAGGTTTGCATGTATGTGTTTAGGTAGTTTTATGAGTATTTGAATGTGTATGTATGTGCATGTGCGTGTGTGTGGATATTTGTATGTGTTTTCGAAGTTTTTTGTGCATGTGTATGTGTAAAGGTGAAGTCTAAGGCAACTTTGCACATGGATATGAGTAGAAATAGATTTTTCTCAAATCAAATCATTGATTTTGATTTATGTACTGGTTTTTCAATAGTTACAGTTTTCTATAAAGTTTTAAAATTACCGTATGTTTCTTTACAAAATCTCTAACCACCAAGATTTTCTTGTTCACATGTTTTACATTTTTTGTTGGTTAGGTTTAGTAGAAAGAACTAAAGGACTTCCATGAAAAGAAAAAATTAATGTTATCAATGATACATGTGATGAATAGGTGTAAAACGTTTGTTTTAATGAAGTAGTTATCACATGATTATAAGTATTTCATGTATAAGTATGTGTCGTAACAAAACGCTGTGAGAGTTATTATACTCAGAACGGTTTCTGAAAAATGTATGTCCCACATTCACGCACCTTCTTATTTGATGGGAACCCAAATGTTTCGAAATCCTTTCCATCCTATAGTGACCCATGTCTGTCTATCATATTACCATTTTGTCATAACAAATGTTCTTCTGTCCGTCGTTTTTTATACCTTTCTCTGCTATCGCGTCGATTGTCTTTACGCCTCTATTTGTTTCTTTTGACTATGGAAATGGTCGTTGTGTTCATTTCACTTGATCTCGGTTCACCGATCGTCTTGTTAAGGATAGGACTCGTTTCGATGATCATGCATTCACTGGACAGTGCTCGGAATCTGCGATGTGGATTTTGTGACCTCTGCCATTTTTTTTTGCTTTCTAACGAGCGCGACCGTTTTTCTTGCTCGTGCATGGGCCATCCAGCATGGACATACAATCGTGGCCGATATCATGTTGGCGTACTGCCAGAGCTTACGGTTCAAGGACTCCTCCTGGCTATCCAAAGTTATAGAAACAGCCCCTCAGGTTTATCTCTATTTTCTGCTGAACAGTGCCTCTCACCGTACCTGGAAAGAGTCGTCGACTTGTTTGAGCATGCCGAGTTCCTAGACGGCAGGACCCCCTTTGCGATGTTGTAGTGAGCAATGACTTGAAAGATTTTGACTACCAAACAGCATTGTCTTGGGTGGTCTGAGTTGACTAATTAGCATCAACCATTTTCTTCTTGACACTTGTACAGGAAAGAACAATCCACTGGTGACTGAAACCACGTATGCATTCCTTATAGCGACAGGAATGTCTCGACCGGCACAACAACCAGCTCTCTCGAAACGCAAGCGTCACCTGCGGGCGAGTGCTTTGATCGCCGACCAAAGGCAGGCTCTGGAGCTGATGGATTACGAAATGCGGGTCCCCGAGTTGGGTCAAAGGGTAAACCCGGGTCCTCTGGTAAATTGGACCTAATCCTCTAGCACTAGAGTATTTTCCGGTGACTGTTGCTCGTCGTAGGGTGCGCTTGTTTTTTGCGAGGTCTACGATCTTCTGAATGGACATGTGTTGAAGACTCATGCGAGGTTGTCGCCTAGTAGTTGATGTGACAGCTGCCCCTCTAGTGCCGCTCTACTTTGAGTACGAACGGAACAAAGGTGTTTCACAAGGATGGGGTGTCAAGGGCTAGGAAATTTGAGGAATTGGAAAAATTGGGTATTTTTTATGAGGCAGTGAGTATACTTCAATGAAAAGTGTCGAGTAAGTCGAGCTCATACTTACGATGTCGAGAATCATAATGAGGCATATGTTATTTCATCGGCACTAGAGTTGAGCGACGTGTGTGAGGTTGTATCGTGGGTGGCTTTTTCAAGACATTATGCCTAGAAATTGGGGGGCTTTGAGAACATCAAGATGGTGTTTCATAAAATTCTAGCATAGTGGAGAAGTCAACCAAACAGTATCGAAACATTGATATGGTTTGTGACACTTCTGTCGACCATTATAGAAAGTGGTCGAAGTTGTCAGAACCTTCTGGAACGAAACACCAGAGGTTGGGGCAGATGGCCCAAATTCCCTCGACCGGTCGATCTAAAATTCCTGATTTTGACGTACAATGAGCCATAAGTCATTGGAGAGGAATGTCCACTCGCAGAGTACAAGGACTTGTGTACGTTGATGAAGTAACACTTCGGATAGTGGTGGAGTTGGAAAGATTTTTAAAATTGGGGTACCTTGGAGGACCCCGCTGGGTTGGGGGCAAGTTGGACGTCAGTTGTAGGGCATCATAGTGTTTTTGACACAATGCATTTCTAACAGAAAACATGAAAATTAAGGACAAGACAGCCTCGCTTCATCAATGCACAATTTTTCCAGGCTAGCTAACCTATTCTGTAACCAAAGCTAGGAGGTCGCAACATTCTTGATGAAAACACGTAAATAACCATCAAGCTCCTCCCATAATGAAAACATAGACAAAAGCATAGTATTGAACACTTCATGGATATTTCCACCACTCTTCCTAAACATAGAAAAAAAATGATGAAAATAGTAAAACAAATCATTCATTTCTAACAAAGCTATGACGTAGCTTCACAAGGCGCGGCGAGGCGTGACAAATCCGGTAAGGAAAGACCACTCAGACAAGGGATGGTAGTCATTTGGTTTTTACAACGATGACTTTTTCCGAGCTTGTCAAAGCGTTTTTACGCTAAGTCTCAATGCCCGAGTTACATTGGCATCAGAGCCAAGCCGACCTGTGACATCATCGTCCGTCCTCTCTCCTTCGTGCGAGTGGCTAGCTTGTACGGATAGATGAGCTCCACCATCAAAGATCAACCCACCTTATGAAGGTGCTTGCGGAACGTTATCCATGAAGACTCCCACTTCCACTGGCACTCACTCCTCCCAACTCCTTCTCAACCTTTCTTTCTCTCTCTCCCCCTAACCCATACTTCCTCCACATCCCCACAACTCCAAGACGATCTCATGCTCTTGGACATCCGTAGCGGTGGGGCCTAAAGGAGATTTCAGACAAAAGCAAGGCAAGAGTGCGAGCAAGGGCCTACTGTTGCAATGCAAGCAAGGCCTCACGACCGCACCAGGCTAGTGACCAAAGTGGCGAGCCCTACTAGCTAGGGTCGTTTTTGTTTTCAAGAAGGGATAAGACAAGGGTCGGACTACTTCAGGACTGATGGGTTCCAGCACCCATGAAAGTGGGAAAACGGCCATAACTTGGCCCCTATCTCTCAGATTGAAGTGTCTTTTTTGTTTGACTAAGAAAAATGTTTTCCATTTTATTCTATGACTTAGAGGCCGTCTTTGTGCCATTTGGCCGTGGCCAATTTATTTTTCAAAAGATTCTCACTTTCCTTTGGATTCTAAGAGCTTTGACCACATCCTACTTTCAGGACTTTGGTGCTACACCCTTTAAATAAAAATTATCTTAGTAGGGATTAACTCCTTCCAAAAAAGGGTAAAGGAGCAATTCTTGAAGGACACCTTGGACTACCTCTCACGAGGCAAAGGATGATACACTTTGGGAACCTCGATCAAGAGGGTAAAGGAGGGACACTTCAAAGCCACCTCATTCCGCCTCTAACGAGGTGAAGGAGGGAACGCTTTGGGAACCTCAGTCTATCGCTGAAGAGGGTGAAGGAGGGAATCTCATAAGCTACCCCGGTTATATTAATGGGACCTTCCCCACTTCGGCCATCCCAGGTCCACAGGTAGGCTGGGATTGGGCACGGGGCAAGTCATTTCATTCCTCTTGCCCATTTACCTACAACTTGAACTTTTTTGTCACGGGCAACAACCATGTTTGACAAAAACATCTCTGAAAAACTAACTGATTCCATCCATATTGATGGGAAAGTTTATTCCTGATCAGATTCAGGACCTGGACCGAGCCACCTTGAAATGGCTGACCAGTCTGAGCATTGTACTCAAGTCAAGCCTGCCAAAAAATACCCCTCCGCATGTGTAAGAGAGAAGAGCAAGATTTTTACTGAACTGAAAATTGTTCCATGTCCACTCCTGTTGCAGATGAAGCAAGAAGATGAGCTGGAACCATAGCAATTTGAATTGCTCAATGCTGTTGAGAATCAAGGAAGTTATGGCTGTTCTTAATTTGGCGGGTATTTGGCCAATTTCAGTAGTACATTTTGTTACTCAAGCACTTCCAGAGCCTATCCAGCTTCAAATTGTACAACAAAGTGAGCGGCAGATTTCGGTGCCAGAATGATCCACAATAGTACAAGCTGTTACTGGGGGACTTCGTCAAAATCTGAGTTCCGGACCCAAGAATCAGGAGCACATTTTGTTACTCAATAAATTCGTCAACAAACGGACCGCAAGTTCATGGACAAGTTTCAAACCCCGGCCAACCCCATCACCAAACTCAGTGATCTAAGTATCAAGGCGCCTCCAAACAGTAGAGGCGACACCTACACCACATGCAGATGGACCTGCACCTCTAGGTGCCGTGTTATGTTCCTAAACTCAGACATATATCCAAGAAGGTGTTTGTTTCTAGACTCTTACAAACACCCCGGGACGATTTATTGACCGTTCTGAAATAAGAGTCAAATGAATAACAACAGAGCCTAGCTGATTTTTTGCTGTTTCATTTTGTTTGAACGCATTTTTTGGTGTTTGGGTGACCAAATTTGCTCGCTCAAACTGGAGCAAGAAAATCCGCAGTCACCGGCGGTTGGACAAAACTGACGTCCAACCGCCAGTTGCATTGGCGGGAAGCATTGACCTCGGACGAGGGAAATGATCCTGGCCAAGCGATTCCACCAGGCGGTGGCCCAGCAGAATTGCTTGGTCAAAGGCATTTGGCGACGCCAACCCCAGGTGAAATTGTCCAGCGGCGATGCCATGGGAGGGGAGAGGGGGGTGAGGTGGGGAGGCTTAGCACAATGGGCTCACGGTGTGCACACTCACAGGAGAGAGTGCTACGTGAGCCCTATTGCAGAGCGAAGTACAAAATGGTGCAGGTCAGGTGACAGTTGTCAACCAACATGCAACATCATCAGGCAAAGAAAACTCTCACCTCACACTATCGAGTGCAGTACAGTTTTGGAATACCTAACCAAGTACAATTGCGAGCAATGCCTAGCTGAGATCCAACACACAATGCCACGCATCTTTTACATCGCAGGCCTCTCATGAAGCTCCCGATGGGCAACCCTCACAAGAAGCCGGTGCATGAGAGCGTCCTTGGTGCTGGAGGGTTATCAGAAACAAAAATCGTACCCATAACCTTGCCCGACAGACAACGAGTCTGTGTTGGCGTCTGACCTTGCAAGCGCCAATAGTCCCTTATCCTCAGCACCATCCGGGAAGCGCCGTGACGGCTACGTGAACTGGGTGTCGTGTGGCTACTTCAAGCAAATCAAAGCCGCAGTCATAAAATCTAGAACCATCCCTGCCACTTTCAAGCATCTTTAACGCGATCAGCATGGCCCTGGCGGCCACTACGTGTACGACAAGCTTGGAGAAGGAAGATTGAAGGGCTGTTATGTGTGAGGAATGAAGATGCTGCACATGCATGCCATTGAGGCAGCTGATATGGCTCCTTCAAAGCCCATTGCCGACGGTGTTTTGGATGCGATGCTACCGCCAGATGTTCGAGGATGATGAATGACACCCCGCCAACATTGAGGAGGCTATTGCAGAGCTTGATTACCTTTTCTCTATTTGTTTCCCAATGGTCTCCCTCATGGTGCAATCCGTGCTCCATGGCATTATACCATAGCCTTTCCTGGAGGAGCTAAGAGAAAATGGCGGCATCATTGCGTTCAGCCACATGTGGGTGCACATTTTCATGGAAAACGACCTCGGGTGATCATGGCACATCCGGATGGCGGTGACACAGAAGCTACCTATCAACTGGGAGCTTCATGTCCACGACATGATTCTGGGCATGGTGGACATCGTAGCGGCCTACAAGGTGAGCCGTGCTTTTTTGGTCAATGCAGAACACACCGGGATCATGGCCTTCCCGTAGTGAAACACAACATGGGCACTGACAGGGAGAAGAGAGGTCGCCGTCCTCAGAGCCAATGAGAAGCGGCAGCTCACCACAGTCATTGCCACCTCCATGGATGGGGGCATGCTCCCCATGCAGGTATTTGTCTGCCTTCATACTTGCCTTTTATTTTTTCCCCCCTTGCGAGGGCATGACCATAAAATTCTTCTAAACGGTCCAAATTCCAAAGTGCCACAGAAATCCGGATGGCACCTTACACAAACGACCAGACATTGGTCAAATGGGCTTAAAACATGCGAGTGGCTTCATTTTTAACTACACCCATTGTACAAGCTCAAGTGTGCGGCGAAGGGCAAGGTTGTCCACAAGGATTCATGCATTGCCCTTCTTGTTGCATAGTTTCTGCAATACATGGAGGCATAAAAGGCATGGCTCAAGCAGAAATCTCCTTATGTCATCCCTCTTCATATTCCTAGATGCACTCCCAAAGTGCAACCCACGGACGTGGGACTCCAACACCATGTCAAGGTATACATTACCAAGACGATCTCCAAGGATAAATATAGCATGTATTTTTCTCTCAAACTCAATGAAGGATAGCCTTCTTGGGTTATTGGTACAGAGTTTGGCTAGGCTTAAGGGCATGCAATCGACCATCGCAGCCAAGTGGTCCATCTGCTGCTGTGATGAAATTTCCTCAGCTGAGTTGCAATCTATGGCATTGCCCAAAAATGTCACCCGCGAAAGCTTTCTTGCTGACTCTACTCTCCCCAACAACGCAAAGCATCTCTAAGGCTAGGAGTTTTTCTTTTCTACATTGCCTTCGTGTTTTTTTCTCAAATTCAATCAGTCAAAGACTTTCATGCTCCATGCATTTTTTTTATGCATGATTTTATTTCTACCGTGCCATGTTTTCTATTTTGTTGTGTACTTGTGCTTGCGCAAGGGAACTACTGGAGGACAAACACCGCAGAAGGAGCAAGAGCCGTCCCTCTTTGTCCTTGCCAACTCAACAAGCGAGAGCACACAGCTGTTCAATCCGCTCGTTGACCTCAGCAAGCCAACAAGCAGGCGCCATCGACCATGTCCTCCTGCTCATTGCACTCGACGAGTTCAGTGAGGAGGGCACGGCCTTCGGCCATCGACCGAGAAAATTTTGGCCCTTATGAAAATTGAACCCCACCCTTGAGCCTCTTTTGGCCTATTTTTTAGCCAAATACATGCTAAAAACCAACCTCTATGGAACTAGACACAAGGACCTTCTTAACATGGTTGAAATAATTTACAGTTGATGATATTGCAGATTTAGGAGAGAATATGGTAGGCATTTCTCATGTGCATAGAGGCAACGTGGCGAGAGGACACCACAGGTGGCATTAGGCGGCATGAGGTGGATCTAGTAGGTGTGTGAGTTGCACTGCGGTAACTGGAACTTCCTATACGCTTGGCCATATTGCGTGCTCCTTGGTGTGTTGGGCAGCTTGTAAGAAGCCCTATGACCTTAATTTGCTTCTTGTAAAAAAACAATCAAAACTCATCCCCAGCTCTTTGATTTCTTGGTGTTCTTTATGTCCTCCAGAACTCTGCTCACATAGCATGTGGTGACCATAAAGGGTACACTTTATCTCAGGTTTCTACTCCTGCAAGCCGTGAACCTCACACTTTGGTCAGGCCACATAATAGGCCCATGTTCCTGACTGATCCAAAAAGGTCATAGCTTCCACAATGGACAGGAAGAGCGGGTCGGACGACCTAGCTGTCGACATCTTACAATCCGTATAGGAAAAGCACAACATGGTACAAAAGACGGATTCGTAGCTGAACTCAAGTACGTGGGTGATCCTGGCTTTGGACTGTGGATGAAGCATTGCAAAATGTACCCACCACACACGAGGCCACTTGACCTGATGAAGGGCGTGGAAGTGCCGGCAAGGTAAACGCCACAGACACGGAAAAAGAGGCCTTTGAAACAAACAAACACAAAGGCCCTCATGCTCCTACTGTCATTTACCTTTAGCTTGAGACACAGAGGGCCTGTTTGCTTGCAAAAAAATGTTTTACAAGAAAAGAAAATTCTAAATATGAGGATCGAGTCGCTCACCTTGTAGTGCAATGATGTGAAGTACAAGTTTGACTCGCAGCTACAGGTGATGGCCCTCCTTATGGCTCTATCCAACAATTGGATTCCTCTCATCACCATCCTAGGATGATGGGTGTAGGACACACCTGCTGGATACATCCGCAATGAGGCGCAGTGTCAAAATCGAAGGGGCCAACAGGTGGTGCCTCGATTCAAGCTCCAAGCAGCACACTAAAGTGCAGGGAGAAGAGTTTGTCCACTGCACGAAGTCCACAAAGTCCAAAAAGCATGGTGGTTGCTAACAACAAAATCGAGCTGGCAGCCGACCAAGGAGACATTAAGGTGGAGATGGAGGCGAACAGTAAGAACATGTTGTGTATCATTCATAATGTGCAGTATTTTCCCAGCCTATCTGACATTCTAATTGTTAGCGGCTTGACGGGCAAGGGGTATGAGGTGCTCTTTTGCAGGAAAAGTGGTACGTAAGGACGACATTGGAAAATTCATGTTGAATGTGAAGCGTGAGGGAAGTCTGTACATCATGGAGACAAAGAAGATTTTCACAGAAGTAGACACATTAAACTTGCAAGAACGTGCTATAAAACTTGGCCAAAGGAGGGAGGGCGGCACGTGGTACTTCATCACCTTCATTAATACTTGTGGCAGAAAGGTCGACCTGTTCTTTATGAAGCAAAGAAGGGAGGTGCTAAACTGGTTGAAGGAGTATGCCACTCCAGTGAAGAGGTAGACAGACCTCAAGGTTAAAACACTGTGTAGCAACAATGAAGGAGAGTACATAGGCTGCAGTAGGTGGCTGAACCAACACGGCATCAAGTGGGAACACACAATGTCCTGCTCACCACAATCTAATTGCATGGCAGAATGGGTAAAATAGACGGTTCTAAATATGGTGTGGATGATGCTCTTGGACACCGGACTAGATAAAAATTTCTGGACAGAAGCAGTGCGCACGGTGTGCTACACCATCAACCTCACTAGGACATAAGTGCTCAAGGAGAAGAGCAGCTGAAAGACGCCGTAGGATGTATAGAGCGGATGTAAGCCTAGTATAGCACACTCAACGTTCATTGGGTGCAAGGAGCACGCAATGCTACAGGCAACAGAACGATGTGACAATACATGGTGTGTCAAATCATGCCTCTTTCTTGGCTACAAGAGCACACACAAGGCATACCAGATCTATGACATGCGGAAGGAGGAGGTCTTCAGTAGTCATGGTTTCGATTTCAATGTGCAACAAAGCTACAAAATTATCAGAAATGACATCGGTGTGATGGGTTCTCTCAAACAAGGTGAGTGGTTCCAGCTCCTCACCCATGAGGAGGAGCTGGCAAATTGCAGTGGGAGGGCCAGTTTGGCCCTTCCTCCTTGCAGAAGCAAGGGTTGGTTGAACACCACCCCTCGCCATGGCAAATTCTGGCTGGTGGCCAGCCCTTTGAAGGCTACCGGCCAGCTGGCTGCCGGCCGGCTTGTCGGCAGGTCTGGTGACCGGCTGGCCATCGGCCATCCATCTACTAGCCGCCGATCGAGCTGGTTTCTCAATCGGCGGACAGGAGGCAGCACGGCCTTGAGGGCCGAGGCTTGTGGCCTCAATCCCTTTTCCTCACCCTCTCGTCCTCGCCTCATCAGATGACTTAGACGAGGAGAGAGAGCGAGTGAAAGGGTGTGCGGGAGAAAAGTCGTTGGTGCGAAATCGTCGATCGTGCCTCGCATGCGATGATTTTGCGCCGACCCATAAAAAACAAAACTCGAGATTCTTCAGGATAAACAAGTTTCTAAAGCATAAAACTCCTGCAAACTCACGAGTTTGGGATGATACCCTCTTCTAGGGACCAAGAAGGAGGGGGGAGGAGAATATAGAAATGGGCCTCCAGAGACTCAAAATTCTTGAGTCTCCCTACACGGGTCATTGATAATGATTGCCTTCATAGCGACGCAAAGGGGGAAAATCCTCTAGCAAGCTCTGGATGCCATTCTGAAAAATTTTATAATGAATTATGTGTAAGATCTCAAGACACGTCCGTTATCATGGTTTTCAGAGCAGGTAAAGCCTCGGGAACAATGTAGTGACAGATAGATAAAAGGTGGATACAAGACAGATAAAACGCCATGAGTAGCTACAACAGCAACAGAAACTCTAGAGAGAGGTAAGTACTTAGAAATATTTCAAGAATCATAAAGTTTGTTGGAAAGCTCTTAGAGAGCTCTTTTGTTTTCCAACTCCTCTCAACTTCTCCTCTTCCCTACGGAGCTACATAGATTTTTGGTGGGCAGGGTGGGGAGTACCTATCTCCAAACCACCAACTTTATCTTAATTTTCAAGGTTCCCTCATCCGTCATTCAACCAAAACTGAGGCAAGGGCTTCTTTCTAAGACCAAGGACTCTCCTGGCCTAAGGGCACAAGTAAAAGAAGGAAGGTAATGCCTTGGGAATGGTTGGAGGCCTCTCTATTGCCGTGTGAAAAAATGGATACACCTCTAAGGAGGCGCAAGGTGTTTCAAGGGAGCTCAAGAAGTGGCCAAGGAAGACCTGAGAACAAGAAAGAGGACAAGAGGAAATAGAGAGGATTGTGTAAGGGTAAAAATCCTAGACTAGTGTTGCTCTCCTCCCCTGCTTTGTTTCTGTTTTTAGGTGCTATAGGTTGCTTAGCGTTGTTAGTCTCAACTTAGGAACTTAGCTTGAACCCACATGCTTGTGCTGACAATGACGGTGTGTAAAAATTTTATTCTACCACGTGATTGTGCCAAACATAATGGCCTAGGAAAATATGAATTAATTCTATACTTATCCCACTGATCTTGAGAGCAAAGACACCAAGAAGTGGCAAAACCCCTTTGAGGTTGTGAGCAATGCTCACATAAAGTGTGCGTGCTAGATACAAATCACGATGGAAAGGCAAGTGCCGGACCTTCCAAGACCAACAAGGGCAAGGTGTAATGGGCCGATACTTCAGCTCCTGCTCTCAGGTCGTTGTCAGAGTTCGTCGAATGGTGTTCTCAGCTTGCGTCAGGGATTTATCCCCTTTGCAAGACTGAGGGGCAATCATCATCAACGACTCAGAGCAGGGAGACTCGAATATTTTGAGTCTCCGAAGGCCCATCTTGTTTTTGACCTCACCCCTGGTTCTCGTACCCAAACCAGGAATGTTTTACTTCGAACTTGTGAGTTCGCACAATTTTTCCGTCTTAGAAACTCAATTTTTTTCATAAACGAACTTTGATTTTATTTTTGTCGTTCAGGCGTGAAATCGTCGCGTGCGAGGCGCGTTTGCAATTTTGCGCCAGGGTTCTCTCTTGCTCTCCCCCTCACCCTCGCTCCCCCTATCCCTTGTCCTCGCTTGCTCACTTGCGAGGAGGGCGAGGGAGGGCGAGGGCAAGAGACCTCGCCCTCGAGGCCTTTGTAGCCCCTCAGCCGCCGATCGGGTTGAGGCCACGATCTGCGGCTGGCGCCTGGCCAGCTGGTGGCCGGCCGGTCACTTGGCCGGCCGCCGGCCGTCCAGCCGGCCGGCAGCCAGCGAACTGCTGGCCGTCGGTCAGCCCTCACTGACGCGAGGGGTGGTGCGCAATCAACCCTCACTTCAGCGAGGAGGGAGGGCCGAACAGGCCCTCCCGGTACAATCCTCCCCACTTATTATGAACCGTCTTGGTTCATGAACAAGAAGCAGGATTGACAGATAGTGATTCATCAACATTGTGAAAGAAAATTAACAATTTCAATCACCAGCTAAATATGAATATGTGCATGGAACTTGGACCTAAGCTACAATTTTTCTGTCAGCGCGGCTAGCGGCCTCCCCCCTTTGGGCTGGAGCATTGGTGCGACAACCATGTTGAACGTCACCAACCCCCTATGGCCGTAGTCCATGAATGCTGCCGTACGGGAATGTTGTTCACTTTTTTCACGTTTAGGTGCTGCTCCCTGATACGCGTCAATCTGTGCAAGCTGCCAGCTCGCTCCAATACTCGTTGATCGCCCCTTTGGGAAACCGAGATTCCGGCTCCCATGAGTTGTGTTCAGGTCCACACCCGGCCCAACAAACGAGGTATTCCCTAACAACCCGCAACCGGAGTGTACGTTCTTGGACCAGAGTAGATGAAGAACCTTGTATTGGTCGTCGGCAACAAGGACTACCGGTGTTGGCTGAACGGTTTCCTTTACTATGTATGGAGCCAACAGGCTCACATGAAATACGTCATGTATCTTCATACTCAACGGAAGCAGCAATCGGTATGCCATTGGCCCGATGCGTGCAACGATGGGAAACAACCCAATCCACTTCGGTAGACGTTTTCACGTCCCTGGCGACTTCAGCCAAAGATTCTTAGTGCTAAGCAGTACTTTATCACCAATGTCAAACGAGACCTCCCGTTGACTTTTGTCGGCATATGCCTTTTGTCGTTGCCGAGCAGCTTGATGGTGATCCTTTACCTCCTGCAACAAGGAGTCTATGAGCTCAGCAAAGGCTTGAGA
>SZWC01000450.1:13226-40148 GCA_023375785.1 Penium margaritaceum
AAGATTCTTAGTGCTAAGCAGTACTTTATCACCAATGTCAAACGAGACCTCCCGTTGACTTTTGTCGGCATATGCCTTTTGTCGTTGCCGAGCAGCTTGATGGTGATCCTTTACCTCCTGCAACAAGGAGTCTATGAGCTCAGCAAAGGCTTGAGAAAAAGGAACCTATCCTCATGTATTCCCACTCCTCACCTATGAAGAGGACACCATTGGATATCGACCATTGTTCTACACAAACGGTGTAAACTGTATAGGCTCGATCACCGAGTTACTCGCCGCAAACTCTGTTGGTGCTAGGAATTTTTCATAGTCATTCATGGCAAGGTCCACGTACATACGGAGCAATGTTCCAGAGTGCGGTTCATGCGCTTCGTTTGTCTGTCAATTTGAGGGTGAAATGTTGTGGACATTTGCGACTCGCTACCGACGTACTCGTGCATCTTTTGCCAAAACGTACTAGCAAATATTCTATGTCGATCAGAGATAATGTGCAAGAGCAAGCAGTGGTTATTTACGAATCCCTCAAAGAAGAGACGAGCCGTCTCTTTTGTGTTCATATCATTGGTTGTAGGAATGAAGTGTATCATCTTCGTTAGGAGATCCACAACCACTAGTGTTGCATCGTGGCCACGGGCCGTATCCGGAAGACCAGTAATGAAGTCTATGTTGACGCACTCCCATGGAGTCCCAGGGATGGGAAATTGTTGGAAGAGTCCAGTAGGATTTTTGTTACTAAGACATGGTTCGCATGTCATGCAATACTTACGGAAATCGACACTCTATCCTGGCCACCAATGGTGGTCCGAGAGTACCTGTCTGGTCTTTCAAGGTCCCACATGACATGTGACTAACAGGTCATGGAAGCAGGAGATAATCTTCGTTCGAAGGTCTCCCGAGTCTGGCACAAGAACTTGTTCTCCGTGCCAAAAGATTCACGTGGCATCCACCAATCCATACTTTTCTAGATTCCGAGAGTTTTGAAACCAAGAATCCACAAAGTATCCCATCCGGTAATTGTTGACAAAACCGTTGTAATGGATAATCTTTCGAGGTGGTTTCCGTAGAGGTGTATGGGGCTTTGGTGTTTGCACTGTTGTCGTTGCAATGGCCATAAAACACCCACTGACCTTGGTGGTTGCTTTAATTTCCTCAGGCTGTCGGCTTAGTAGATCGGCCACATTGATGCGTCCTCGTCAATATTCCCATATGAATGAGAATCGGCTCAGGTATTTGCTCCAATGCGCCTGTCGTCTTGACAGGTTCGGTTTCCTTTGGAGAAATACCCATGGGTTATGGTCATTCATGACCATCACATCCCCTTCAGCACCCTCAAGGTAGCAATATTACATCTTGAAAGCGTTTACTACTGAAAGGAGCTATTGATTCCCAGTCGTGTACCATGTTTCCATAGGGATGAGCTTCCTGCTCTCATATGCCACTGGATAAGCGTTCTACATGAGGACGGCTCCAAGTCCTAGTACCAACACGTCACGTTGCACCTCCTACGGTTGCGATGGATCTAAGAGAGCTAGGACAGGCACTGTAGATAGAAACTCTTCGACTTTGAGAAAGGTGTTCTCGCAATCAGATTTCCATTCCCAACACACGTCTTTTTGCATGAGCCTGGTTAGCGGTGCCACCAGGGTCGAATATCCTTGCATGAACCATCTAAAGTAGTTTACAAGACCGAGAAAAGATCGAATCTACCCAGCATTTTCTGGGCTTGGCCATTCTACCACAGTTTGGACCTTTCGTGGGAAAACACGCATACCGTCCTTACTGATGATGCGTCCAAGGTATTCGAGCTCATCTTGTGCAAACGGATCCTCGACGATCAAACTCTTCAAGGTACTCAACCTTCTTGACCTGTTTGACGTGGTGCTAGGCGATCACTGGCTCTGTGAATATAAGGCTCTAATGTGCTTTGCATCAAATTGTTTGATTCTCTGAAAAGGACAGCGTCACTTGCACTTGCTCACTTTTGCATAGAACTTCTGTTCCCGAAGGATTGCGAGGACTTTGCATAGATGTTCTATGTGCTCTTCCATGGAATTGGAGAAAAACAGGATGTCTTCTAGGTAAACCAAGACAAACTGGCCAAGTTTCTTGGCGAATGTCCGGCTCATTTCTCCTTGGAATTTTGCTGGGACGTTCGTGAGACCAAAGCATAAAATTCGGAACTGATAGTGTCCCATGTGCGTTCAGAACGTGGTTTGGGGTCATCATCTTCCGTGATGCGGATTTGATGGTACCCTTGAGACAAATCCAAGGATGAAAAATTTTCTACCCCTTGGAGTTGGTCAAACAGATCCTTGATCCGTGGTAAGGGGAATCGATTTTTCATCGTTACCTTGTTCAGCGCCCGGTAGTCCACACACATGCGTAAACCACTGTCTTTCTGTTCATAAAAAGGATCGGCACACCATACTGTGAGCTACTTCGCTCAATCCACCATTTTCCAAGGTAGTCTTTGATTTTGCGTTTGGCCTCTCACCTTTCTGCTGGACTAAGGTGATACATGGGTCTGAATGGAGGATTCGCCTTCGGTTGTAGTGGAATCGTGTGGCCCATGTGTTGTTCTGGTGGAAGCCCAGTCGGTCAGTGTTGGAATGCATCCGATAACTCCACCAAGAGAGATTTTAACTCTTGTGGCGTGTCTCCCTTCACGTCTTCCTCCACTTTCTATAGCTGAGCCAAGAAGTATCAACAACCATGTCAAATACGTATCTTGACGTATATTGTAGACAAATTGGCATGGACTTTGAGTCGGGTCGGTGACAATTCCGTACTCGGAATCAGTGTAAAGTGATGCTGTCCTTTTCAGAGAATCAAACGCTTTGATTCAAAGCACATTAGAGCCTTGTATTCACATGGCCAGGGATCGCCTAGCACTACATCTTACGGGTCAAGAAGGTTGAGTACCTTCAATGTGACACTCTGTGTGTATCCTTGAATACAAATTTTTGCATTACAGGTACCAATCAGAGGTACCGTATGGTTGTCACCGACATCAACTATGCCATTTTATGGCTCGTACTTCATGCCAACATGTCGAGTAAAGCCAAGGCTAACAAAGGATTCATCTCCTCCAGTGTGAGCAAGTACGTTCACAAGAGCACCAGCTAGGTGTCCTTTGAACTGTATTGTCATGTCACCTCCACTCTTCTGAGTGAGCAAGCTCAACGATGGCAAGCCAAGTTTGTGATAAACACGAAATCGGTATGGCGGGCACCGCAACATCCATGATTCACCCACTTGAGTCCACATCTCGTGATAACATGCAAATTTGACTAGCACCTTCCAGTCCTTAAATCTGACTATGTTGACATCGTTGACTAAAGGTACCGCGAACGTTATTGAAATCTTCGTTTTGAGGGTGCTTGTTTGTATCACAGAACTCTGGCACAGTGGTTAATTTTGCCACCACAGAGCATGTTCAATCACGCATCTCATCCAAAGATACAAGGTTTTGTGAGCAAGACGGTCAGCAAGCGTAGAATGAGGTTCAACAAAAGGAGAGAAAACAACAGAGAAGTTTGAACTTGTCAAAAACTCAAATTGTTTAAAATCCTCGTCTGAAAAAATGAATTGACACTAGTGATTCATTTTTACCCTAGAGTGCCCCCCACTAATGTCACTCAGGGGTGGAGAACATCCGTCCAACGGCCCTGTCCGTTACCACGGCCGGGCCCATTGTTGCGAACGCGACCCTGTCCACGACCCTGTCTGCTACCTCCTGCTACACCCTTTGCATGAGGTGCTGCTACTACAGCTAACACCGCAACCTCTTATCCACCACCAGCAACCTCAAGGCACTGAGCCCTAGAGTAACTTTGCTGCATGTAGTTGTGGCACAGTTCGTCGCAGAATATTGTTTTGTGACGCACACGTACCGCATGCAGCTCATCATTGTTGCGGCTGCACTTGTGGTTTGGGTTCTTGTACCCACCAGTCTTCTTGACTGGAGGGTTTACAGGTTGCTTACCCTTGGCCCTGTCCCACTGCCTGACTGCTCTTCCAGTCCCCATAGCGTCCATGTGCATGTCGCGGCCTCGCTGTGCACATACATCCGGCCGTGCGTCCGAGTAGTACTTCGGATTCGCCAAATACACTTCACTCATGTAGTCTTGCAATGCCCTCTAGCTTGTCCAAGCCTGGCTGAATGTCATTGTGGTGGTCTTGTGCTTTAGTTTCTTTTTGGCAAGACTGTCACGTAAGTACTCCAGGAGCATGCACTCCGGGTACTTGAAGGTCTGATTCCCATTGCCCTCGGTGAAGCTTTCGACTTTCTTCACGAGTGTCGTGAACTCGCTCAAGTATACTTCGAGCGAGATACCCAGTTGCCTGAAGTCCTCGATCTTGTGTAAGACACGCTATGCCTCCTCATGTTGGGTACACTTCTTACCCATGATCGTGTAGAAGGCATCCCACGGCATGGGCTGCCACTCGAGGTGCGACTGTTTCGCACTCCACCCCTTGAAGACATACTTGAAGAGCTTGTCTTCAAGCTGCATCATAGCAAGGTCACCTCACTGACTGAGTGGAGCCTTGTGAATACGTAGAATATGCTCCATACGATTCAACCAGTCGTACAGTTTCATGCCCTTTCGAAAGATATCCACACTGTGGAGGAAGGACGTGTTCAGGACCGGCCCCAAAGTCGTTGAGGTAGGCAAGTCGTTGCTGCCACTGGCAGTAGCATCAACACCTACGGCGTGTTGCGGTTGCTATTGCATCCGTACCTACATCCCGCTCAACGACACCTTTTCAAGGTCGTCGCATCGGCGGCTTGCCTCATGAGCGGCCAAGCGCTACAGCTGGTGATCATGGTCAAGGTCCATGATGCTCTGCCCGACGTGGGCGAGTAGATTGGCGAATGAAAAATTTAGCTCTGATTTCGTTAGAGCATAGGTGATAGTCTCCAGGGCTTCACGTTGTTTGTGCACCTTTACCCACTTCAGGTGGCTACGGTTCGCGTTCACGCCTCCAAGGAGTCCCACCTTTCGGAGGAGGCTACCGTCAGCGACGACGCTCGAATGCATGTTGGTCTATCCCATTGCGGCCACATCGTAGGGAGGGGGATCCGGCCCCACTCCTCTGGGTGGTGTCGTACCTCCACCGTCGGTGGTGATCTTGAGTCAGCTCGCCGCCTTAGCAGCCAACTCATCAAGCCTTTGGCGGTCATCACGAATTGCCTTTGCGGTAACGTCGTCCGACTCATTCTCGTGGGAATTTCCTCCATGGCTGCTTTTGGCGCCTTTGCTGCTCTCGGTAGCCTCGTCATTGTTGGCAGCTTTAGGCAATCCAGCAAGCATCTTGTCCTTCTTGAGCAATCGACTGGAGTCCGCCACACAACGATGGCGATGATTGCTATCCTCGTCGCCTTCGCCATTGTCGACGTTGTGCTCTTCGTCGGGGTCCACGCTCGGGTGGTCTTCCTCGAGCGTATTGTCCGTCACGTGGAGGTCACCCACGTGTGCGTCGACGTACTCGTCAAGAATTTTTTTGGCTTCCGCACGCTTCTCGGTGTTGCTGAGGTTGGCGCCGGTTGCCTTCTGCGGTACGGTTGCCTTTGGTTTGGTAGTCGTGCTTACGACGGCGGCTCCCAAAATTTGGAGTCCACCGAGGGCATATGGTGAGGCCATAACCACCTTGCCCTTGTTGGTCTTGGACGGTCTTGCACTTGTCATCTCGTCGTCCGTGCAACTAGCACGTAAAAACCATTGTGAGGATCACCCCACAACCTTGAGGAGGAATCGCCTCCCAAAGTCTCCTTCCTCTCATGTGGGTGACCTCCACGCGACCGACGGACAATGAGAAGACGAGTTTTCCGTCTTAAAAACTCGAAGTTTTTAATATACGAAATTCGAGTTTATGTTTGTCGTTCTGGCACAAAATCGTCGTGTGTGAGGCATGCTGGCAATTTTGCACCATGGTTCTCTCTCGCTCTCCTCCTCACCCTCGCTCCCCCTATCCCTCTTCCTCGCTCGCTCGCTTGTGAGGAGGGCGAGTGAGGGCGAGGGCACGAGGCCATGAGGCCTCATCCTTGAGGCCCTCGCGGCCCCTCAGCCGCCGATCACGGCCTCAGCCTGATCGGCGGCTGGCGGCTGACCGGCTGGTGGCCGGCCGGTCGCTTGGCCGGCCGCCGGCCGTCCAGCCAGCCGGCAGCCAGCTGGCCGGCGGCCAGCGAACTGCTGGCCATCATCCAGCCCTCGCTGACGTGAGGGCTGGCATGTGGATAGCTCCCACATGATGGAGGATGCGCTCGAAGAGGACCGACCAAATGTCACGGAGGACACGCTCAAGGAGGACCAACCAAGCAACATGCCACGAAGGCGCAAATTCGTAGAGATAAAAAGAAGATTCAGAAAATTACAAAGCCATGATTATAGAGCGGAACTCCTGTTTGGTCAAAAAAATCTGTGCTAACTAATTTCCCATGTGAGTGGCTCACATGGACGCAGACAAGAGTTCCTGGATCACAAATTCTGACAAGAAATACAAGGACAACCAACCAAGGCTACTACTACAAGTACAACCAAGAGGGTTCTAAAAGTCGTAGAATGGTACCAATAGTACTGGATGTAGGAGCTTCTCACAGTTTTGTAAGCAATGAAATGGTTTGAAAGATGGATTTGTAGACCAAAACATAGGTGTTTGAAGGAAAAATCGTTGATGGACAACTGTAGATCCGTCGACTTTGCAAACTACTCTGATAGAAGACTAGAGATTTGCACGGCGTAACGGTCTGGAGGACTTGCCCAACGAGTGATCATAAAATCATCCTCAGACAAGATTTCCTATACGGACACAATTTGCAGATAGACACATGCCACTAATTGAGTGGCCCACAATGCAGCGGCGGTTATGAGAAGCATGAGAGGTAGAAGCACTAGAAATATTTACAGCAGTCACAAAATGTTAGCTGATATCACCGGACGTGGCTGAACGATATCTATGATGCAGAGCAAAAATGTAGCGTACGAACCATTACAACGGTTAAATGCTTCGTTAAATCATTATCAGGTACTTTGGCAGAGGTGAGGGGGCATTCGCCGCTCTGCCCATGGGCCAATTGCCCATGGGGGAGAAGTGGGGGCACCTTCCCCTTATCATCCCTTCTTACGTGGCCGACGGCCAAAGGGGGAGGAAAGGGACGTATCCCCCCCTCCTCCCTCTTCTTGTGACCGACGGCCCATTGGGACAGGAGGGAAGGCGTTCCTTGCTCTCCCTCCCCCCTCACATGAGCGGATAGCCCAAGGCCAAGGGGAGGAGGTGTACCTCCTTCTCATTCCTCTCATAAGGGTAGTAGCCCTTCGTGGGAGGTGAGGAGGGGAGCTCCCTCTCCCCACCCACTCAAAATAGCCGATAGCCCAGCGAGGAGGAGGAGAGGAAGGTTCCTCCTTCCTTCCAAGCCCATCAGAGGGCATGGCGCCAGACGCAGAAAACATGCTCCAAAAAGACCTCTTGTAACTTTCAACGTATGCGAGTGGTGCAACCGGGCAAAAGGTCACTCTTAACTTTGAAGTCCAAAGGAAGAGTTCCGATGACATAATCATTGTTTTCTTTCCAAAAAACATCTTGTTTTAGACCCGGTAATTTCCACATAAAATGGAGGAAAGTTCCTTTATTTGGCTTCCATTTTATACGCCATAAAAACTAGTTTGAAGCTACGACCGAGTTCCAAATTTGTTTCAAATTAAAGTATCCTTAAACATAACTTGGTGCCACTAACACTAGAGGCAAGGATGATCTCCTCAGTTGAACCATGAGTCTTGCCTTGTTGGTCATGGCTTCAATGCTGTAAAAGGCCATGAAACAGCTATATAAATCTGGTACTCCAAATCAATGCTTGGAAGCATTCAAACAACAAGAAAGGAAAACTGATATATTTCCACGTACTGTTTGAAACTCGTTGTAAGGGAAAAAAAAGGGAAAGGAGAACTGACAGTTTTCCATGTCTTTTAACTCAGGAAATTTTCTAAGAACAACCAGAAGGGATGACCATGAAAATTACCACGACATTACTCAAGACGGGTTGTACATGCACTAAACAAACTTGTTGATTCCAAAGATGAATGCATGGTTGAGCATTGCGTTGGAAAAATAATTGACATGAGTGCTGAATGCACAGTTGTAATAAAAACTGATTGCAGGATTGAAAAAAGCTGTGGGTTGCACTTTTGGCATGGGTGCTGGCTGTACCGTTTATGCAATTGCCAAAAGTATTATGGACATGAAACCGTCCAAAAAAACTCGTCATGCCAGTGTGGATAATAGGGCACCTGTCATAGGTGCTAATTGCACCAAAATCATGGATATTAATTGTACCCCATTGCTACAAATAACTATCTTGTGGCAAATCACCTGCAAACGTGTACGATTTATTCTTGCGGTGGATCTGCTGGAAAGTTCACCAAGGGTGTTCTATGAAGTGCCAAAATTGTGTCGTGATATTTGAGAGAAGTCTCGACAAACTTGAAGATGGTCATATTGCCAAAATGACTAAAAGAGAGAACTGATGGGTATGCATCAAATAAACCACACACAATGGTGGTGATAAAAGGTAAACCTGAATGGCACAACAACAAAGACACGATCTCAGTTGTCACCGAGAGTGAAGACCATTTGAAGTTAAGAATGTTGCCTCTGCTAGAAGGAAAGACACTATGAGAAAACTCAAGTATGGAAAGATACTTCCGAAGACAAAAAACTACAAGAAAAATCTGAATGGATGGATCACATATGTTCCAAGGACGATTTTCTCAAATTTGGACCATGCTAAAGGTGGACAAACTCCTCTGTATCGATAGATGTAACGTGGTATAAAGGCTCAGTCGGCTGAGCACCGGTTCCAAAACATGCACCGCTTGCATGACCGCGAGAGGTCAGCGGATATGACCAAGTGTCGAAGGCAATCCTCATTTCAATGAATTGAAGTATGTGATTTATACCATTTTACATCATTTTTGTGAAGTAAGGTAGTTGACATGCATGGAAAAACGCGCACAAAATGTACGAGAAACTTGTCCACAAAATTCTGGTACGTCGATCACGACATCAACTAGTGGACAGGTTTTGTGGAAAAAGATCACAATGGTTTTGTGACATTAAATGAAGGTGAAAATATCAGTTGATGTTTTCGATAGACAATGGCAACATTATTCAATCAAACAATTCACTTGGGGGATCAAAAACAACAGATGCACATTCCATTACGCTCGATGTTCCAAAGCAAGTGTATTGATTTGACATCTGAGCTTGTGCCATGGCTATGTCATGGCATGCTGAACACACTTGTTGTGTCATCACACCATACTTGATTTAAGAGAACTAACATTACGGTACTTGTACACAGTGTGTACTTAAAGAGCCCAACAGTTCTATGAAAGGCATGATGTGCCTTTTAAATCTAATGGTTCGTCTACGTGGATGCATCATTACATGACACAATTTTGGTGCATCAATATTCATGGCTGATGAGAACATTGGTCTGTGGTTGAATGTGTCAAGGATGAGGTCATCGAATAAATACTCAGTAACAAAGTCATTGACGCCTCATCACTTGGTGAGTGAACACAAATCTTGGTACCAGAATGGTACCAACGATAGAAAATGCACAGTTTGTATCAACACCTGATTCAAAAGACAAGGAAAAATAATTCAAATCCTTAAAGGAAGATTGCCAAAAGTGATTTCGAATGCTCCAACTACAAGAGAGGGCTCCTTCATGGATCCTCCATGATCTGAGAAACAGTAGTACATTTGTCGAAGAGTGCAAAAGTCACAATCTAGCATGAGACAAGATCAACAGAATGTTGAATGTGAACAAACTTTGAAGGCGACACCTTCGGCCTATAACCACTCCATGAGTGAACAGGCATGGAAATCAACCGACAAGGTGATTGAACTGATGTCAGTGACGTGAGTACATCCACTGTTCTGTGAATTTTGAACAAAAAAACGGGTGAGATCCCTTTTCCATTGCTGTAGTTCTCGAACACTATGGCAATCTCATAATTCTAAACAAACCAATTACCACACAGTTGGGATCACTTCACGGTCTGGGATTGGTGTCCAAAGATTACGAACATGGAGACAACCCTATAAAACGATTTCTTTATGATAACAGTGTGTTGGCACCAAAATTTTGGTGGTCTGACTGGCCACATAACGAGTCATCATTTTGAACAACTCCGAACCTTTTGGGCATCGTGATATGGTACACAAGTAGTGTATGTCACGTTCTTTAAAAATCATGCAGATGGATTCCAATTGTGCTGAAGGTGTAGTGTAGCATCCTCTATGCCATATCAATGTGAAAAATTAAAGCAAACAACTAATGTTAAAGCAAAACCAATTTCGGACAGAGATAAAAAATAAAAAAATAAAAAAAAACAAAAAAACACCTCTCGGCACCACCAATTTTCTCAAAACGGCGTGAGGGGTTTCGAAAAATGTGACTTTTCATCCATGGATGGAAATCAAATTTCAATATGATGTAATTGAACCAAGCTTGTTGACCCGGAAGGTCACGGTGAAGCATCTGAACACGTTTGGTTTTTTAGATGTTTCACTTGATGTGCATTGCCAAATGCAAATGATTTTTTTGGATGTTGATGTGGTGGTATAAACAACCACAATGGTGGCTTTTTATCACATGTCACCAATTAGGGTGATACCCTTTACAAGTGCCTTGGGTAAGGCATATGGAAGTACTCTATTGAGTGGAAGTAACATATGTACACAATTGAAGACATTGAAGTAATACGTGCTTTAGTGACATGGCAAACATGCCTCAAGATGTACCCTTGGGAATTTTTTTCCTAAAAAATATATTTCATAAAGGATGTGTATTTTTGTATCTATTGAAGGTTATCACAGATTTGTAAAAAGGACTTCAAGTACAATTGTGCATCCACGGGTTCAGAAATGGAACTTTGGGAAGCAATTACACAAACAGAGGCAGATTCAGGAACCGGTCATTCCAGGATCACCTGATGTGATTCATAAGTGTTCCGTCACAATCACATGGGAATCACACCCGAGAGGTACCCTTCCAACTTATGCCGTTTGGAAAATGATGATGGTACACCCGTTTGGTGAAAAGCATGTTATGAAAACTTTGTTGGTGGATGCAATCCATGATCATTGAGACCGGTTATCTCAGCTAGCCTAGTTAAAAGTTATTTTCTTTTGACAGGGATGTAAGCGGCAGCCTATGGTACCCATTTCCAAAATAAGCGAGGAGATGATCATTCAGACAAATAAAATCTAAGTCAGAGAATTTTCGTTTCCGATGACACACTTTCACGGTAACTGTGAATGCCAGACGACCAATGCCACCTCCTTCAAAGTTGATTGTAATCTTTGAATAGGAGAACAAGTGTGCTCAAAACCCTTGTCTTAGGACTTTGGTGCCTCCCAAACATAATAACAAGCTAACATGCAAATTGCATGGGCTTAGTGGAGCTTGGTTGAGTTCAACCAACCCACAGGTGTTGAAAGAAGTCTAGATGACATACAAATGGTCTTGAACACGTGGTTGTAAATACCACATTTGTAACAACTCCTCGAAAGATATTATGTCCTAGCGACATAAGAAGTAGTGTGTGTACGTAGAAAGTTTTCACTGGGAGGTCCTGTTAATTGGTCGGAGGGACGCTGCTTACAAAGGGGGAGCAGACTTCACCACAACAGCTTAGTGAACACGTACCATGTAGAATGTGGAACATTTTATCCTATGTATACTCTTCCGAACTTGCAAGACATTGTTGACAATGTACGTCTCAAAGGACATCTGTCATGCCATTAATACTCACATGTGATGAGTCTTTGGCAAAGAATCACCAGCACTTATGAAAGACGTATAAGGACTGTACATGTCTCATCTTGGCAAGAGCTAAAGGATCACGCGATCAACACCAGACTTTGCACATGAATTATCATAAAAAAAAAACACACATGTATGTGGTTGATGGTGCTTGAACGTAATGCAACTGTGCTACGGATGAAAAGAGTTTATACATTTGATCTTGTTTACACTTGTTGTTGCATGGATTGTATGATGAATTATGTGAGGAATAAACCTCCATGAGAAAAAACAAACTGGGACGGTTCAAAGCAAAGGGGGAGGAATGTAGCATACGGACCATTTTTACAGTGAAAAAAATGGTCGTTAAACAATCATCAGGTACTTCAGGTACTCAAGGCTCACGTTTCAAGGAGCCAAAGCCCAGAGAAATATGAGTGAGCTATATTCTAGTTCAACTCTAGCCCAACAAATATTCCTTGGCCGGATTTGAGGCAAAAAGAGTACCGCCGTGGGAAATCCATTGTGTCACTCCTCCTCCACTCCTAGAATGTTACTAGGGTCTTGTTTCCAATGTGGCAATACCACGTAGAACGAGTAGGATTAGGTTGCATGTTTTCAAATGTGCCCTATGACAACCCTGTCAGTTTTCCCATTACCCGTCTCAACCAAAATGGCTGAGGCGTTCAGTCACTCGGCCTCCTTGGATGACTACTCTAAGGGCCTATGTTTTGGGTTCCACACTTAGCATGGCTTGTCCATGTGGAAACCATTAAAGTGGAAAACATTGTGGCAGGAGACGCTAGACATCGGCCTCATCAAACGACACATTTGTAGCTGTTGAGAGGAGTTTGCGTCCCTTGTCGAGGAGTTTGAATGAGAACTGGCAGTTATTTTTGTGAAAACTACCCCGAGTGTTATGTCCGTAACACAGTGACCTCATCGTCCTATATCCTGACAACATCCTGGTGAGAAGCTGCACCCCAGAGGAGGATAATGGGCATCTCCAAAAAGCTCTAGAGTTTTTATAAAGAGAATTATACTACAGAATACTCTTGAAATGTGACTTTGGTTGCTGTTCAGTCCAGTTTTGAGCCCATACCATCAGTAGGGGATGGATCACCATGGATCCAAAGGAAGTGGAGGCGGTTGCTGATTGGCCAATGCCAACTGAAATTTGGGATGCATAGGTGTTTTTGGGATTCT
The DNA here is from genome assembly GCA_023375785.1 of Penium margaritaceum. Classification (NCBI taxonomy): domain Eukaryota; kingdom Viridiplantae; phylum Streptophyta; class Zygnematophyceae; order Desmidiales; family Peniaceae; genus Penium; species Penium margaritaceum. The sequence goes on from SZWC01000450.1 coordinate 26,245, forward strand.
GTAACTACCTCCAATTTGTAACGAACAATGCCCGAGTGTCTTTGCCTCTCTCCGAACTCACTCGAAAACTACTGAGTGGAGTCGGGAAGACAGTGAACAAGAAGCGTTTAACTCTTTGAAAAATGCTTTTCCCTCAGTGCTGGTCCTTCAATCAGCAGATGTAACAGTGGAATAATCCATGACAACCAACAGATCTGACTGAGCAGTTGGGGTCACTCCTCCTGAAGACTATGGCGGTGGAGAGAAATCAGTCACTTACATGCCGCAAAAAATACCTGGACCAAAAATCAACTGTGTGCTGTAAAACAAATTGCTCACAGTTGTGCATGTGTTCAACACATGGCGGTACTACCTGGAATGCATGCGGTGTTTCATCCGCACTGAACACGATTTCCTTAAATATGGTAAGAATCAGCTACATCTGAGTCACCGACAAGCTCAACGGATGGGGTTCCTTGAGTCCAACTTCAACTACGACATTGAGTACTGATCCAGAGGATGCTCTAGATCCACGACAAGACTTGATGGTCGAGATTAACACATAGCTCATCGAGCGAGGCCCGTATCTCACGAGCCTGTTTGGGAAGGTTTACAAGGAGTTGGGGGGGGGGGGGGGATCCAAGTTCTAATTTCATGATCCCTACTTGTGATGGTGATTCACTCGAAAAGTCATTGTACCACCAAAGAAAGCATTATGACGGATGATATTAGAGGAATGCCACAACAATGGTCCAAGTGAACATTTCAGAGAGGATAAGACACTCAAGAAGATGGTGTAGTTTTACTGTTACGACTGGGTGTAGACCAACATGACAGCCTTCTATGAATCACGAGACACATGTGAGCAGCAAAAGTTTTGTCGCATGAGGCTGCCAGGACTACTCTAACCACTTACAGTGTTGATGGAGCCATGGATCAACATCAGCATGGGCTTCATGTCAGGTTTTCCTTTTACTCCAGAGGGATATGACACCATCATCGTGGTGGTGGACATATATTCCAAAATGTCCCATTTTCTCTTATTGACGATCATTGTCATCTTAAAAGGAACACTACGATGTTTCTAAATCAGATCAGGCGGCTACACTGCGTGGCAAGTACGATCTTTTAATGCAGAAATGACTGCTTCACTGGGCGTTTCTCACGTAAAATCGTGATGCATTATGGCAGTCAGATGCAGATATCGACGTCGTTCCATCCTCAAACCAACGGGCAAACCAAGTGGACCAATGAAAGCACTTGAACAACTCCTCCACATGGCACTGATTGGGAAGCAAACTTGGCGACCGCCGAAATTGCATACAACTCCACACCTTCCACTACAATGGAGAAATTTGCATTTGGGGTGCTTTTTGGCAAACAACTCACCACGCAAGCAGGACTACAAAGCCAAAGAAACATGTTTACGGTTGAAATCCATCATTGGGACTTCTCTTGCATATGTGAGGAAACATGCCAAACCCAAAAAAAATGCAAATAACCGTGAAGCAAGTAGTAGTACTGCAACAATGTGTTTCACTCTGGCAATTGCGTCCTAATCAACTCAGTGAACATCAAACTCCATGGAAAAGACTTAAAAAAGGTCGAATTTTGATGGTTGGGTCTGTTTGAAATCGAGAAAATGTGAACTCCTATTGTTGCTCAACTTTTCCTACTAGACAGCATGGCGACCCAACCAACATTCCACTTCAACCAGCTTAAAAGCTACCAGGGCCCTAGCAAGAAGCTCCCCGGCCGAGACATTGCTTCTCCACCTCCAATCCAAATGTACATAGATATGGAATACGTGATTGAAGAAATCCTCGGACATCGAGGCCATGGAAAACTGACTGGAAATTTAGTCAAGTGGCACGGCTAGGATGTCACGCATCTTAGATGGGATCCCTACGAAAACCTTCAAGACATCAATCATCTGATCAAAGGTTATTGCAGGCGCCATCGTCCTACATCTTCTTAATGCATTGAGATGTCACCACTCCAAGGGGGGAGGCGTGTTATGTCCCAGATTTAAGCAAGTTTCTAAACTCCACGAGTGGGCATTGTTGTCATATTGATGGCCCACTACACATTGAACTCAGGATTTCTACGTCGTTCAGCCGAGGCAATTTTTGCCACCTGCCCCGCCTTCGCTGTTCCATTCTTGAAGGTCGTGACACATTTTACAACTTTCTCGAAGGGTCGATAAAAATGTCAAAACTTGTATCGATGTTTTGATAATGTTTGGTCGAGCTACTAAAGAAGGAAGACTTTCATCAAACCACACCTTAAAATTCTTGAATCCCCCGACTTGTCAGTGGAGTTTCTCAAAGCGACCACTCATGGTGCGATATTGCACGTGTCAATCAACTCGAGCGCCCAAGGCCCAACATATGCCTCATGGTATTTCTTGCTAGTGTACATGTATGCTCCACATGTTTTTCACTTGTTATTGAAGTACATTTACTGCTAAATACAAAGTATCCAACTGTCCCGAATTCCTCGAATCACCTTCTACTCCTCGTCTCATCCTTGTGATCCACTATCTGCTTGGTTTAACACAGGGCAATTGTGCCCGAGGGTGCATCTACCGTTCTACAGTGTTATCTCCGGGCTTGTGAAGATCCAGCTTTCCATCACATAACTACAAGCCCCTTCCAGAAGGCGGGACTTATGGGGACACATATTTACCAGGTAGGGTATTTGGTCCGCCGAGATGGGGAAACCGGGAAAAATGCATGAATATCCAAAAACATTTTTGACATGGTAAGATGATGACCAATGAGGACCATGTATCCAGTTCCTGTGTTCAATGCTTGCCCCCCTGCTGCCTCTTCAATTTGAGCATCCTTTGTCCTAAGGCTGTTTTGATTTTGGCCCTGAACCAATGCACTCATTTTGATGATTATTATTATTCCATGGTTCTTGACCATTCCCAATCGAGCAATGATTTTTTAGTGATTATTCAAATAGGAGGGAAAGGGCTTGAATCAAATTCAATTCCAACTTCAACTCCTTTGAGCTTCTTCCTTGAAGTCGATGGACATTCTTTCACATTCTTTAACTGGAAATCATGCAAATAGCACCTTTATCTGCACATTCTGAATAGTTGACTTCACTTGAGATTCGACATGATGGAAATAAAGGAAGGACACAGAGATGGCCATAGATTCCACAATCATTTGATTAGAACATTTTCAGAAGGATTCTAAAATAAACGTGCTTCTTGATTTATTTTAACCTTTTCCACTGATAAGACATTGCATAGACTTTATGAACTGTTCTATTCAGGCTCTAATTGCCAATTAATAAAACTAAATCGACGGGTCACTTTTGATTCCACATCTGCTTTTTCAAGTTCTTATGGAACTTTTGGAAATGTTTGCGAGGCTTGCGGACAGGCCCGTTGCACCGTGTCCTGCTTCCACAACATATAATCTGGCACGGAGGTGGGGGACAGAGCCCAATATTCGGATCTCTCACCCACTCTCTCCCCCCTCCCGCCAAGTCCAAGGTGTATTGATGAGGTGTATTGACAAGTGTAGCTAGGGGGTAGTGAGAAAAAATACACTTTTAATCATGCTCAGATAACCGTTCAAACGGATGCCACAATCAGATAAGGCACAATAATAGTGAACACATATTTGGGCTTTCACAATACACAACCGCTACACCCTACCAATACAATTTACGTTTGTGGGAGGGGGATGACAGGGTGTCAGAGAAAGAATCCAACTAGTCCACCCTCAACTGCTGGATATTCCAAAGTAACCGGTTCAGCTTCGGCAGAACCACCTCAATCATCCGGACTAGCCGTTGTTGATGTCTGATTTTCCAATAGGCATCTGAACGAGTGACTCCCTAATAAGTGACACGTTCGCAAAGCGCGTCCGGCTGGCGCACAAGAAGTCGTTGACATTGCTGTCATGTCCTGTTCTTTTGTATATACCGAGGATGTTCATTCCCTCAAGTTTAACCCAGAACAGTTCTCTTCATCATGTTCGCCTTTGGTTCCGCGGCTTCGCCGCCGTGTCTCCGCTCTGCTCGCTCTTCGCCCATTCTGCTCTCGCCCTCCACTCTCAACTCGTGACAGTTTGCTCTGTCACACACTTTCCTTCGCTCAGCTCTCATCTATTCATCACCTACGCTCTGCTTCAACTTTTTCTCTCACGACCTGCTTGTCTACCTCGCACCTCTGTTCCAGACATCACTCCTCTTCCACGCTCCCGTGACTAATTCCTTGCGACGCCTCACGCCTCCTTGCTTCCATCATTCATCTGATGTCATCGCACATGTCATCTTGCTTCTACTTGCTTCTACCATTGCTGACCTCTCTTGCCGCAATTTTCTGACATGGTATCAGAGCCTCAGGCAACATCACTTGGTACCTTGTGATCCAGTTTTCGCTTCACTGCCGCAATCACCGCACTCTCTATTGCAGCACTCATCTGCCACCACCACCATCTCGCCTCGTTAACAGCTGACGTCAGTAGCAGTGCTCCGATTGCTCCTCGAGTTGAAGCGACGTCTCGCCATCATGTTCAAGCCATGCGCCCATTCCGCGCCCGTGACCAACATTTGGTGACTTGTCATCAAAACAGTAGTAAACAGTTGTCGAGCCGCTAACTGTCACCATATTCTTCGAAGCTTCCTGCCGCCTGCAACCATGCTCATCCACTTTCCTGCAACTGCCACAAGCGTGCTTGCCTGCTTCATTTGCTTCAACTGCCCCATCTTCTCCGTCTGCATCAGCCTCATCGTCTTTACCTTCCATCCTCTTGAGTTGTCTTGCCACACTACCTCCTTGCGTCGTCAGTAGCAGCAGATTGACATCTGCCATGAGGATATCGGACACCACCAGTCTTCCTACTCATGCTTCGAGCCAACTGCAGAACAAGCCATCACTCTCCTGACACCGGTGGACTGATGTCACGGCTCACCTCATGACTCCCTCTGCTACAGCCGACTCCCTCTTGTTGTCAGGACATCGGGCACCACCAGTCTTCCTGCGCGTCGGTCTTGGGCCAATTGCGAACAATCCATCACTCTCCTACCATCAGAGGAACCGGTTGCCTTGCCCGTGCCCATTGCAGCTTACTCCACTACTCCGCCTCCTGCCATCACTCATCCATCAATCCCATCTTCTTTGCTCGCCCGTCACCATCATTCGTTTCCTCCTCATCACTGCCGCATATTTGTCCCATTATCCTCTAGCATCAGCCTCATCTCAGCTTCCTCTGCCTTCTTCAGAATTCTTCTGCATCAGCTCCATCTTCGACATCATTCTCATCATCAGCGCTCCGTAGCACACGAGGTTTCACCCCTGTGCCCACTTTTTCATCAATCATTCCTCTGCATCAGTATCGTTCTCTGCTCGGCACAAGGATTCGCCTGGTCACATTGCCTGTTTCGCGACGACCTACGCCCATGTTGAAACTTCCGTAGTGCACGCGGCTCGCCCCTGCGCCCAACGCTCATTCTCAGCTTTTTCCTCCATCATCAGCAAGCATCAGCATCTGCTACAAGCACAAGGATCTGCACGAGCTAGCTGCCAGTCTCGCAGTAGCAGCCTGCACCCTTGCTAGTAGCAAATTTCTCGTGGTGCATCGGTGTTATGCCTTCCCCTTGCTGCATTCTACTCCCCTACACAGCAGCGCACGTGATTTTGCCCCTGCGCCCACTCCATTAATATCATTTGGCTGCCTGCTATTCGCTTTCGTTGGTTGCTCGACAGAAGGATCCGCCCGGTCGCATCGCCATTCTTGCGACAACCTGTGCCCACGCCAAAACTTCCGCAGCACATGCGGTTCGCCCCTGCACCCATCCTTCTTCATCATCACCTTCCTCCTCATCATCAGCAATCATCAGCATCAGTCGCCAGCACAAGGATCTGCACGAGCTAGCCGCTAGTCTCGTAGTAGCCTGCACCCACGCCGACAGCAAATTTCTCGCAGCGCGTCGGCTCTCGCCCTCCCCTTGCCACATTCTACTACTCTATTTCCAGAGTGCACATGGCTTTGCCCCTTCTCCCATAGCTCATCATCATCCATCATCCACCTCCATCAGCACTCTTCGACATCAACTACTCCTCTACTTCCTGACTATGGCTCAAAGACAGCAACAACAATTCGCCTCCCAAGTACCAATCATGGCCGCAGATGGATCCAATATCGATGCCTAGACAGACAACCTTCTTGTGTTGGCTCAAACATGGTGGATCGGACCATTCAACAGTGCATCACTGCTCCTTGGGCGGCATGAATCGACATACTTTGTTAGTCCCTGGACCCAAGAATATCAAGAAGCTCTCACCAACCTTGCTAACCGGCCAAGACCATTCGTCACCCTCGACTACGAGTTCCATCTCCCCCTTCTCTGCACCGGCCCTCCTCTCTGGCACCAAATTCTCCAACAAGCATGGTGGGGACAATGGATTTGGACAACTTGTCACTACATCACCACTCTTCCAAGCCTTGTTGGACGAACGAATACTACCTCCTGCAATGAACGATCCCACCTTCATCCAGGCCACGCAATGGGTAACCCAAGTGTACGAAGCCTTATTCCCCTACTTTCTCCTTGGATTCGGAGTAACAGATACACTCCTCGGAATATGGCTCTATGTGGGATATGCCTCAACCTTTGCAGACCACCAAGCTGAATATATGGAGGTTAACCAGAGAGTACGAGCAACCCTGAGGGAAATCGTGCATCCCAGCCGAAGACCTCTCATCCTACAATACCCAAATGACCTTGGTGCAATGTGGACACACCTGCTCCTCTCTTACGGAGTTCGCAGATCTGCACACCAAGACCAGGTCTTTCGCCATACCTATTAGTTGGATTCTGGGGGGCTGTCAGAGAAAGAATCCAACTAGTCCACCCTCAACTGCTGGGCATTCCAAAATAACCATTTCAGCTTCGGCAGAACCACCTCAATAATCCGGACTAGCCGTTGTTGATGTCTGGCCGTCCAACAGGCATCTAACCGAGTTACTCCCTAATAAGCAACACGTTCGTAAAGCACGTCCAGCTAGTGCACAAGAAGCCGTTGACATTGCTGTCTTGTCCTGTTCTGCTGTATGTACCGAGGATGTTCATTCCCTCGAGTTTAACCCATAACAGTTCTCTTCATCCTGTTCACCTTTGGTTCCGCGGCTTCGCCGCCGTGTCTCCGCTCTGCTCGCTCTTCGTCCATTCTGCTCTCGCCCTCCACTCTCAACTCGTGACAGTTCGCTCCGTCACACACGTTCCTTTACTCAGCTCTCATCTATTCATCACCTACGCTCTGCTTCAACTTTTTCTCTCACGACCTGCTTGTCTACCACGCACCTCTGTTCCAGACATCACTCCTCTTCAACCCTCCCGTGACTAACTCCTCGAAACGCCTCATGCCTCCTTCCTTCCATCATTCATCTGATGTCATTGCACATGCCATGTTGCTTCTACTTGCTTTGCCATTGCTGACCTCTCTTGCCACAATCTTCTGACACAGTGGGGGTGTAACTCCAAATGATGGGAAATTACATTCTCACCATTTTTCTAGATAGACCATCGTGTACCAAAGAAACCGGCTCAAACTACAGTGGTATTGCTGATCCCCAGTGAGATATCAAACATAACACCTAGTTACATCGAGGCTTTGTAGTGGATCAGCAATAGTCATTATTCTAAACAGGTTTTGATACAGATAAAATTCTACTAAGATAATTATGAATTCTTTAAGAATGCATTTAAAACCAAGAGGACAACATGATATTTGCATCCAAAGCAATTTCTTGGAAGGTACTTCTTAATAAATGTCAAATACACAAGTCATTTAGTGCATAAAAATGGCATGATTAACCATGCCACATCCATGTCCATATCCGTTTCCATATCTATATCCATATCCATATCAATATCCATATCCATATCCATAGCCATATCCACATCCATATCCAAATCCCTATCCATATCCGTATACATATCCATATCCATATCCATATCCATATCCATATCCATGTCCACAACCATTTTCATACACATATGCATACCCACGTCCATATCCATACCCATGTCTATATATGTTTGTAAATCTACATCTCTATGCATAACTATGTATATGCCTATGAGTACATGTATATATAAATTATTATACATCTATTACATGTACATGTGAACCTTAATCTATAGCTTCATTGTTATTTTTATCTATGTCTAAATCTACACGAATATCCATATCTATGTCCATGTTCATATGTACATACATATGTACTAATGCCCCAGTTTTTGTTAAATATTGTTATTTTTTGAATCATTTCATTTTCCAAATTTCCACATCTGAGCTTGCTTTATCGGGTGCTTGAATTCACATATTGGTAGATGAATGACCACTGGTGTAAAGTTAAATGATAAACTATGGTGATGGGATCCACCTGTTTTGCTCTTCCATCTCTACATCACCTTATCGACAACTCGTGATTAAGGGGATGCGAAGAGGCGAGGAGATACTTGTCCGTACCTGCAGCCATACCCCTATCGCCATCATTGCTATTGCCACTATGGTTGTCGCCACCATCGCCCTCGCCACCTTTGCCGTCACCTGTGGTTGCAAAGTTTTGAGTACCCACATTGGTAGTAGTAGTAGAAGCAACAACAGAAGGAGTGACATGGGTGGAAGCACTGGCAGAACTATGCGCACTAAAAGAAGCATTGGCAGCAGCAACAATAGCAGAAGTATCGGCAGGGACAGAGGCATTGGCAACATCATCAACAACAACAGTAGCATTGGCTGCAGTACATTTATGCCCGATCACCCAAAATCCACACTCTTGATAATTAGTGTAAAAGACTGAAACATATGGTGAGGATCCTTCAAAGAAAATATCCTGACAGTTGCCAATGTTTCGTAGAAATCACTTACAAAAATCATGTGCACAGTAATCTATATGTACATGACTACAAGCATTTCATGGAACTTTCTTGAGAGTTGGGTTCCCTTAAAGGTTTTTGAAACACAAGATAAACAATATGTGTCCCAGATCACTTCAACATTTGTTTTTCTGAATTCAAAACCACCTTTGTACTTTCTATATGATCTTCTTATGTTTGTAATACGTATACAAGCGCATAATTGAACCCCATTATGTAGACGTGTAGCACGGAAATTATGCAATATCATGGGTGGCCCAATGTTCAAGAGTAACATAGTCAAGCAGGACGTCCACCCCCTTCCTCCCCCCTACAGTCCTCCTCCAAAGCAAAAGTGTATCGGGGGGCGCATTTGGAAATGTATCTAGAGGGGGTTCGGATTAGTGCACGTGTGTACAAATACATTTTTGTACTTTTTTGGCATATGCTAGATACACCTCCCAATACACTCCCCCAACACATTAGTGGTGTCTTGGGGAGGGATGAGTCTTCGTGGGGTGCCATTACACTTTTCACCTTTGAGGGGGGTGGTGGGACTAGGCCCCCTCCCTCCGAAGTCGAAGTGTATTGGAATGGGTGTATTGAGAAGTGCATCCAGAGGAGGGTCGCCTTAGTACACAAGTGTACAAATACACTACTCCAATACACTAGAGGTGTCTCAGGGGAGGAGGAGGAAAGGAAGGATCCAGTTGGGATGCCGTTTCTTGAATCACACTGCGTCGATAGCAATATATGGGTGATGTCACAATCAATGCTCCGGATCTATTTTCGTATCATCGAGATAAAAAAATTGTATTATTTTGGTTTTCTACCCAATATACTCCTAGACACACTCACCAAATCCACTTTCCACTTTTGAGGGGAGAGGAGGTGGTGGGACTAGTCTCCCACCCCTCCAAAGTCGAAGTGTATTGGGGGGTGTATTGGGAAGTGTACCTGGAGAGTGATTGCATTTGTACACAGATTTACAAATACACTTGTGTACGTTATTTGGATTATGCAAGATAGATCTCCCGATACACTCCTCCAATACACTAGAGGTTTTGAGGGAAGGAGGAGGGATCCAGCCGGCTTGCCAATTCTTACATCGCACTGTGCCAACTTTGATGTATTCCTCTTGTAAACAGTTTCCTTTTCTATCTGATACACTCACACATACACTCATCCAATACACTTTCCAATTTATAGGGGGGGTGTGGGGCTAGTTCCCTCCCTCTCCCCTCCCTAAAGTTGAAGTGTATTGGGGGGATGCATTGGGAATTGTATCTAGAGAGGGATCAGATTTGACACAAGTGTACAAATAGACTTGTGTAGATTTTTTAGGTTATGCAAGAAACACCCCTCAATACACTCCCTCTATACACTAGAGGTGTCGTGGAGGAGGATAGTGTCGTTTCTTAGATCGTACCGTGCCAACGGCGATACATTCGTGATGTCACGATCGACGCTCTGGATCTATTTCTGCATCATTGTTAAAAAGAAACACTTGTGTATAGTTTTTTATGTTTATCCAATACACTCACCAATACACTCACAAGATACAAATTTCACTCCCCCGAGAAGGACAGGGTGTGCGAATCAGTCTTCTCCCTTCCTTCCTCCAAAGAAGTTGCATCATATAGATGGGGGTTTGCATTAGTACACAAGTGTATAAATATAGTTTTGTACTTTTTTCAGAATACATATGATACACCACCCGATGCACTCCCCCAATACACTCAATGTCCCTTGGAGGAGGGGGGACCACTATCGACTTTGAGCGAATGACATTCACAGCCCTCGTGAACTTCAAGTAAAAATCAAATGAAATTATTTCCAAAAAATGGTGAAATTTAGTTTAATGTAGGTTGCAATCACATGCTATGTATGATATATGTAGCCAGTAAGACTTTTGAGGACATAAAATGGGTTACCTTTAAAACTGATGATTTTCTTGTTAAATAAATGGAGAATAAGTATTATAACTCAACCAAAAATAATTATCATGTTCTCTAATAATAAAATGACACTTGTTCACTAGGAAACAAGTGATGTAACAAGTCCATACACATTAGTGAACTTCTAGGAAGTGAAGATATTAGAAGAGTAGTATACATAGGTCATGGAATATATAAAAGTGGGACGATTAACCATGAATATGACACTAGAAGAAGCAGAAAAAAGAGTGAGTGTGGCAGGGGATGTAAAGTGGGTGTGCGCATAGGCGTGAGCGTAGGCGTGGGCATTGGTTTGGGCGTGGGCGTGGGTGTGGGTATGGGTGTGGGTGTGTGTGAGGGAGGGAGGGAGGGAGGAAAGGCGAGAAGGAGGGAAGAAAAGAGGGAATGAGAGAGGATAAGAAGGAGGAAGAGAGGGAGGGATAGATGGACTGATGGAAAAACAGATTGATGGAAGGAAGAGGGAGCGATTGAGGGAGGGAAGGAGGGATACAGGGAGGATGGGAGGTAAGGGAGGGGGGATGGAGGGAGGAAGGGAGGAATAGAGGGAGAGTGAGAGGGAGGAAGAGAAGGAGATTGTGATAGAAAGAGAGGGATGGAGAGAGATAGAGAAGAGAGAAGACAAGAGAGTGAGGGAGAGGAAGAAGGACATGGAGAGGGAGATAGAGAGGGAGAGGGAGAGGAATAGGGAGAGGAAGAGGAAGAGTGAGAGGGAGAAGAACAGGGAGAGGGAGAGGGAGAGGGAGATGGAAAGGGAGAGGGAAATGGAGAGGNGCAGGGGATGTAAAGTGGGTGTGCGCATAGGCGTGAGCGTAGGCGTGGGCATTGGTTTGGGCGTGGGCGTGGGTGTGGGTATGGGTGTGGGTTTGTGTGAGAGAGGGAGGGAGGGAGGAAAGGAGGGAGGGAGGGAGGGAGGAAAGGAGGGAGGGAGGGAAGAAAAGAGGGAATGAGATAGGATAAGAAGGAGGAAGAGAGGGAGGGATAGATAAACTGGTGGATAAAAACATAGACGGAAGGAAGAGGGAGCGATTGAGGGAGGGAAGGAGGGATACAGGGAGGATTGGAGGTAAGGGAGGGGGGATGGAGGGAGGAAGGGAGGAATAGAGGGAGAGTGAGAGAGAGGAAGAGAAGGAGATAGGGATAGAAAGAGAGAGGGATGGAGAGAGATAGAGAAGCGAGAAGACAAGAGAGTGAGGGAGAGGAAGAGGGACATGGAGAGGGAGGTAGAGAGGGAGAGGGAGAGGAATAGGGAGAGGAAGAGGAAGAGTGAGAGGGAGAAGAACAGGGAGAGGGAGAGGGAGAGGGAGATGGTAAGGGAGAGGGAAAGGGAGAGGGAGATGGAGGGGGAGAGGGATAGGGTGAGGAAGTCAGAGAGGGATAGGAAGAGGGAGAGGAAGAGGGAGAGGGAGAGAGAGGGATAGTGAAATTAAGAGGGAGAGAGGTAGAGAGGTAGGCAAAGAGGGATGGAGAAAGTGAGGGAGGGAGGGAGGGAATAAAGGAGTGAGGATAAGGGATCCAAAAGGCAGGGAGGGATCAAGAGAGGGAGGGAGGGAGGGGGGGAGAGACACAGAGAGAGAGAGAGATAGAGAGAGAGAGAGAGAGAGAGAGAATAAGGGGAAAAGGGAGGGAGAGATGGAGGAGGGAACATATTGAGAAAAAGAGATAGGGAGAGATAAAGAGAAAGATAGATAGAGAGAGAGATAATGAGAGAGAAGGAAAATGAGGTAGAGGGAGGAGGGAGAGGGAGATTGAAAAGAGGAGGGGGAGAGAGAGGAGGAGGTGGTGCGTGGATAAGTATGTGTGCATGCATGTGTATGTATGTGTGTGTGTGTGTATATATATTTGTGTGTGTGTGTGTGTGTGTGTGTGTGTGTGTGTATGTGGGTATGTGTGTATATGTGTGTATTTGTGTATGCGTGCATACCTGCATGTATGTGTAAGTGGGTGGGTAGGTGGGCATGTTTGTGTAGATGGGTGGACGTGTAGGTGGACGTGTGGTTGGGTATGAGCAGGTAGATGGGTGGTTGGTTGGGTATGGGCAGGTTGGTAGACTGGTGGATGGGCAGTGATAGCGGCAACAACAACGTGCATGTGTTCGTGTGTTGGTGCATGTGTGTACCTATGATCCTCCTCTCCCCTTTCCATCCATCCCCTCCCCAACCTCTTGAACCCTTCTCCTCCTTGGTAGCGTGCATGCGTTTGTGCAGTAGTGACAATGGTGGTAGTAGCAACAACGGTAGCAATAACAATGACGATGGTGTCATTGTTAGTAATGGTGATAGCAACAACAAGGGTGAAGGCAACAGTGATGACGACAATGACGGCAGTGACGATGGTGATGGTGACTACAATGAAAATGGCAACGTTGATGGGAGTTTCAATGACAAAACCAATTGTAGCGCTGATGGAAACAGTGACAAAGATGACGGTGACAATGACAGTGACAGCGATGTCGTCGGCAACGATGACTGGAACAAAGACGATGATGGAGGCGATGATGGAAATGACGACGCTGACAAATATGGTGACGAATTTTGCAATGGTGAGGAGGTGGTAGAGATACAAGAGCGTGGGGTGTGTGGGGTGTGGGACTGGGGGATGTGTGGATGTGTGGATGTGTTACGGAGTTGGGAGATAGGATGGGGTGGTGGGGAGGTTGGGGATTGAGGGAGTGGAAGGGGGGGTGAGGCAGTGCAGATGTTGAGGATGGAGGATGTGGGATGGGGGGATTGGAACGTGGATGGGTTTGTAGACAGTTGGATACGAGGTGGGTGAGTGGGTGACAGGATGAGTGACCATATTCAAACTCATGTAGTCAATCCCTCACTCATTCACTCACTCACTCACTCACTCAATTTACACTCAATTACTCATTTATCACTCAATCACTCACTCACTCACCCTCTCACATACTTGCTCATTCACTCCCTAACTCACACACTCACTTGAAAACTTACACACTCCCACAATTACATAATCACACACTCATATACTCACACACTCCGACACACACGTACATACATACACACATACACACACACACACACACACACACACACACACACACACACACACACACAC
>SZWC01000450.1:44847-56914 GCA_023375785.1 Penium margaritaceum
TCTCTCTCTCTCTCTCTCTCTCTCTCTCTCTCTCCCTCTCTCTCTCTCTCTCTCTCTCTCTCTCTCTCTCTCTCTCTCTCTCTCTCTCTCTCTCTCTCTCTCTCTCTCTCTCTCTCTCTCTCTCTCTCTCTCTCTCTCTCTCTCTCCCTCCGTCTCTCTCTATCTCTGTATTTTTGTATGTGTGTGTAACATGTTATGAAATCACAAGAATGATAATATAAAAACAAATTAAAATAAAAAATACACATTCATTGATGATTTTGTTTATGCTAGGGACGTAGAGGATGACATAAAACAATAGAAAAGTTCTGCATTTTTGTTTTAAGGAATACATTTTATGTGTCCGTGTCGTTGCAATGTTTTTCTGGCATTGTGACATCGTACATCGTACGGTTGGGTTGTGTTGGTTTGGTTAGGGCCATGTTGAGTTGAGCCATGGAAGGGCTGGTCATGTTGTGTCATCTTGTATCATGTCGTGTCGTATCGTGTTGCGTCATGTCCTTTCATGTCATTTTGTGCCGTTTTGTGTTGTATCGTGTTGTGTTGTGTCTTGTCGTGTCATGCCATGCCATGCCATGTCTTGTCCTTTCATGCCATGTCGTGTTGTGTCGTGACGTGTTGTGTCATGTCATGTCATATTGTGGCATGCCATGTCGAGTAATTTCGTGGAGTGTTGTGTTGTGTTGTTTTGTATTGTGTTATGTCGTGTCGTGATGTGTCCTGTTGTGTATTGTAGTGCAATTCACTTGATGTTGTGCCATGTTCAGTCTATTTACAACTTCATGCGTGTTGTATCGCGTTGCTTCATGTCCTATGGTGTGGTGTGCTGTAATGTTGTGTCTCGTTGTGTTTTATTATGGTTTTTGTGTTCATGTTGTGTTGTGTTGAGTTATGTGGTGACATGTCGTTTCATGTCATATCACTTTGTATCTTGCCTTGTTGTGGCTTTTTGTACCATGTCACGTCGTGTCATGTCGTAATATACTAGCCACAAATCGAGCGCATGGTGACTCCACCTTCCAGTTATCGCCACGACAGAGCCCGATAGGAAGTATTGACCAAAAATCCCAGTGAAAACGTATACATCTCCATAACCGGTTTTTATTATAAAACATTATAACATAAAGAAGGGACGACACGTAATCTTTGAATCAATACCTACATGTTTTTCTATAGCTTTGTAACAACTAACTAGGATGACATAGTATTATACGATCAAATGTTTGTGAAATATACGATCATATACAATCAATATACGATCATCTTTTCACTCGGATACCATGACATGAGAACTAAATTTAAACATGAAAGCATATGCATATTTTCATAACAGTTGTATGTGCAATAATAATCTGAACACATCCAAGATTTCTTGGAGAGTCATGAATCATCTAGTAAAAGTTGCAATCATCATTTTAAAGCTTAATATCTGACATGAATTTTAATATCATTATCTCAGAAATTAAAGTTGAACAATTAATTTTGAAGAAATATTTTTATAATGTATCAAAACTTTTAAATATAAATCTTCTTTTTCTAAATATATATGTATATATATATATTAAAATATAAAAGTTCCATGACAAAGCAGTCTCAACAAGGAACTTGCCTCAACTGGACTCCAACCAAAAACTAAGAAACCTTAGGATACTCAACCAAACTCCTTTCATAAACTGCAACAAGGGGATATATGCGTTGTGACTAAAGAATTTGTAAAACAATGAGAAGGCAAATCATTGCATTGGTAGCAAAAATGCTATGTGCCACCCAAAGCGCAAGCTTTTGTCCAAAACCATTCATAAGCACCAGTGGATGAGTTAATTCAATCTTCAAGGAAACTCTCATTCCCACTCACCATTTCCCAACCATGCCTCATTACCATAGATGGATACAAGAATGTAAGGCTATCGGCTTCAAAATATCCGACATCTTCTCTGATTTCTTTGAATGTGGATAACTTATGTGGACAAGATCTTGAATGCCACTGTCTGCTTCTCTTACACCCGGACATATTAGGAAATTTTTTTTAAAAAAGTTATGAACTCAAAATTTCCAGACGTTTGGATGGCTTTGTGTTGAAGTCATAATGCAAAAATACTAATAAGACATATTCATAAGTGTGGAATGAGTAAGGCAATGGTGTTGATGGTACCTTGCACGCAAACACTTGCATCAAGAAAAATATTACTTTTCCAACATACAATGTGCATCGTTGGCTTACTCACACAAAAGAGATATCTTAGTAAGAGATTGTTTTGTCCCAAAGACTTTTCATCCAAACGATTTGGACCTTCCAATCCTATGTTGGCGGCCCTTGTTTTTCTGGTGATGTTCGAATGTGTCGAAGCAAGCAATCCACAAATCCAAGAATATAACTAGTTGTCCACATCAGCTTTCCATCTTCTAAGAACACAAAAAATCCATCTGAAATTCACATTCTAAATTCCTCACTGACTCATGTCTAGTAGTGGCTTTTGATACCCTGAAGGTCATTTTAATGGTTTGGCTATTGTTTCTCTAGTCCTCCACAGATTGGTTGTAGGTCAGTGTCGTCATCCAAAATGGCCATAAGATGTCACCCTACTTTAAATTTGGCCATAGTAGATGCGCTCACGAATTCTCTAAAGCAAGGCAGTGCAGGCTCACTCGCGTTGCCCTAAAGTATTGTCACTCATAAACGGCACTTGCCCAGGCACTATCGCAGCACTTTGGCTTGTTCAACTTTGCCTTAAAATACTAGCCATTAATGGAGTGCGTGGTGGCTCCTCTTTTCTATTATGGCTACAACGATGGCTAATAGGAAGTATTGACACAAAAGCCTTGGGAACACTTATGGATCTTCATAATGAGTTTTTATTATGAAAACAATATGTCATACAAAAGGGACATAACGTAATCTTTAACCCAAGACTTACTCATTATTGCTTTAGTTTTATAAAAACTAACTACGATCATATATAGTTGTAGAATCTAATATATGTGAGTTGATCATCTTTTCACTCTTATATCATGACATGAGTACTAAGGTTTAAGATGAAGGCATATGGATGTTTATATACCACTTTTCTGTGCAAAACAAATGCAAACAGGCACAAGTTTTATTGAAGTAATTAGAGATCTACTAAAATAATTAGAGATCTACTAAAATTTGCATTGAATAGAGAATATTTTTCATGCTTAGATTTTCACATATATTTTCTTTTCATTATCTCCTAAATTATTCTTGATTGATACATTTCGAATATAGATACTTATAATCTATCCATTTTCGTATGAGGCTGGTTTTTTCGAAATAAATATGAAAAATTTAAATTTTGATGTGAAATTTATTATTTATCTTTATTTATCATAAAAAAACCGGAAAATATGAATTTAAATTAAAAAAAATTCTAGGTCTTACCACATGTTTTTGGATAAATCATGAATCAAACAGACGTTGTATCCCCTTAAATTCTCACTATGATCCATGCTTTTTATGGAAAATGTCATAAAACACACTTAATAGATCGTACAAGTGGGATGTTATTTTAATCCATGTTAGTGAAGTGATTTAATCGCACAGAATACCTACTGAAACTCAAATTCGTTCACTTTTTGAAACACAATTTTGTGCTTTTCATATTCTCCCAACATCGGGTACTTTTCTATTTCTTATATGGTCCCCAAAGTGGGTACCCAATAATTGTCTGCTTCTTGATTTTGCCCATCGCCCTAACCTCGTCGCTTACCGTGACGTCGTCATCGTCACTTGAAGTCCGAGTTTGGATGTTCAAACTCGGACGGAGAGTGCAAAAAACCGGCCCACCGTTGGATCATCCACTACTCGGGATACCCGTTGCGGTCTGTAGTGATGTCAGCCTTAGACTTGGTCGTACCTGTTCGTCGTCATGAATTTGTTTGCATCCGTGAACTTTTTTTTCCGTGAGCTGAAATTCAAGTGCACATGTTTGTAAACCCGGCCTTCACACAATTAAAGTGAGAACAACTTGGGCGAAAACTTGTTTTGTACACTTGCAATATCAATGTGAACAACGTGTGCGAAATATTTGCGTTGCACATGATTTCATCGGTGATTCGCCCAAACACCTAGAATTATATATGGAACACAAGGGCAAACCTAAATAATTATTATACACGAATATGACTTTCAGAACGGTAGTTTGAACTTCTCAACATCAAGATGTTCTAAAATTTTCATGAAGGATTGTGTTCCTCCCTCCTGTTTGCTTGATTTTTTTCAAATTTGAAAGCCCTCGTGGAGATCACTACGTTTTTATCGGATATTTTATAAGAACAGATGTTCGCACTACCCCTTTTCTATTGACTGCCATCGTGGCAATGATTGAACAAAGGATCCGCTGCGGTCTCGATTTGTGGCTAGTATTGCAAGGCTGCGTACAGACCGCTCACGTTCTGACCGAATTGGAAAGGTGGTCACATTTAATGGCCAGTATGGTCAACGACGCCGATCCCCGGCCAGTTAGTTTTCGTTTGGCCAGAACATATTCCAAAACGAATTAAACGACCTATCCCAAAAAGTTGAAGCACTCGGCAGAGGTTTTGTTTAAGCCGCGAACCTTCGATGCAAGCATTTCGATCACATCTACGTGTCGATTATTTCTTTGAGAAACCGTAGTGCACGAGGATTTCGAGTATCATTACAGTCCACATTGCGACCGAAAATTGCACTGTCCCCAAGGAACTCTCCACATCACGGCTGAAAGACGATTCTTACGTTTCTGTTCTCTCACATGATATGGGAAAAGAGCATGCTGCAGTTTTTCGATCTAAAATCGAGGGGAGATCGGAGCTGAAGAACTTGGTCGGAATCCACTTGGGAACGTTGGCAAACCGAGATACCCTGACGGTCAATTCATATGGTAACAGTAGTATTTGAGGTGAAATACGAAGGCGACCGACCATACGGTAATAATTAGATATGCCCCATTTCCCGGAAATGAGTCACATTTTTCCCTCATCTCTTCGGAATGATAGTTTAGTACCGAAAACCTCAAAAAGCTTAAGCGAGAAAAGGGATAGCGTCATAAAAAGCCCTACTGATAAGTTTTTCATGAAATGTTTTTGGCCGGCGTTCGAAGGTGTCGACGAATAGCTGTGTAGGTCGATGTCGTCCACACTTTCATTATTCTTATTTAGAAATCTTTCAAGAACCTTGAAGAACACAAATAGATTGACCCCGACAGGTTTGTTCTGTACTACCTGTCATTGCACCTTGACGGCACTGGATCAATTTCTAAAGACTTGGACTGGGGCGATATGACCTCGATTCAATTCAAGGTCCATTGGATGTTTACTTAAATGAGTCTTTTTTTCAGAACTCACAAAACGCTTCGGTAAAATCTCTACGGGCGTAGAACATCAGCCATGGTAGTTGAAGGCCTGCATTGAGGAGTTCTTGGGTGAGGCTGGTTGCGGTTGGAATAAGTAGTAGAACACTACCGGACACATGCTTTGCTCAACATCGTTGAGGACTTTGTGTGTCCACAAGTTGCGCACAGATTTCTTCTCACTCAGAAAGCCAGTCATGACTCGTATGCTTACGGTTATGTCCAAAGGTCGACGCAGCTACCGAGGAATGACATCGAACTTTCAACTATCAGTGCTTCACGTAGATTGGTGGAAGGTTCGTTGGTTGAAACGATATCGTCCGATAATTGGTGCGCTGAGTGGGACCCGCTAAGTTAGTTGAACACGAGGTGAAGGAACCCCATCCGGACGGATGAACATGGAGGGTCAAGTTGGACTGCCTCGACAACGTTCCAAGTGAAAACCCCACGGACAGCACTTGTGAGAACGATGGTTGAACTCGTTCAACCATTGATTCCAACCGCAACCAGCCTCATCCCTTACAAACAAGTAGTAGGAACCCAACCCGTCAACTTTCTTGACTGTGATCAAACTCTGCGAAGCGTCCAACGAAAGACACCGAACACCTGAGTCGGTCACACGGACAAGTGAAGAGAGTGAAGTTTGTTTGGGACAAACGGCTTCAGCAACAAACTGAACACTGCATTCTCCTAACTAGATGGTGTCAGTTGAATCGTGGGATAAAACAATTGAAAAACGGGACAAGCTAAATAAGTTGAAAAGACAAAGATGCCATCCTAAGCCAAAATCACTCGCACTAACAATCGACGATCGACATGGGGACAAAACTGACACACGCCACCAGGACTTTGCCCGAACCAGCGTACTCCACTGGTGCCAAAAAGCGAAAGCACTTCAAATTGGTAAATGAAGAATATTCTCTTATGCTGGTGGATATCTTTGGAGTAGTAGACCGCATGAACGACTGCGGCACGTTATGCATAGAGAACGTCTTTTTCCCAACTTACTCCTCGATGGTCATTTATCTCATCTGGCCATGTTTTCGATGATCCTTCATAAACTGGCCACGTCTAAGCGCCATCATCCATTTGGAAATCACGTTTCTCACGTCCTCAAACTTGGCCATAATATACAACGGTCCGCAGCTTGCCTTACTATCATAGCCATTATCGAACACGCCAGATCCATCTTTCGAATATGGCCATGACCGCGGCCAAAAGGAAGAGGATCCCAAGGGAGAGAAACATTGAAAACATAGCCCCTTAACAAATTTCAGTCTCCTACAACCCTCCTACTGTCCAGAGATCAAAACATGTGCACAATGGGTGACAAGTTGACCTTTAAGAATGCTTGAATAGATGAGGATGTTACATAAATATGTAAACCAATCGAATTTTTCACTTTTAGGTGCATCCAAATCATCATAATATCTCAAAATGTTGATGAAAAAAGGAATGTGACTTGTAATCAACACATGAATTCACAAAACGTATGCACACAATGAGGCAATCTGCAAACATCTTACAAGACAATAATATATCTATTGAATTCAGTTTTTATAACTTATCTATACTTGGATATAGAAGAAAATATAAATTGAAATTATGATAAATCTTTCACGACTAAAAATCAAGCAAAATACATGATATGGATCCCAAAGTTCTACAATAAAATGAAATTTTAAGAAATGGTTTGACTCATTTAAGAACTACCATGGCTTTTCTAGAGGGTCATTGCATTTTGGGTGAATAGCTCGGATACCCGAATCGTGCTGACTATTAAGTTAGCATACCTGCGAGTCCAAAATTTGACATGGCATATCCATTTATTAAAAAGAAGGAACGAGGTATCTGACCCTCGCTCGCCATGCTCGACCAGCGACATGCTTTTCTGATTGAGCATGGTGAAGAGGTCATGTGAATGTCGCTCAATTGCGACAGTCACTCACTCATGAGATCGTGATGGAGCGACACATCTTTTGTTTTGTTAAACACACACACCCCCTATTAAGATTTATGTTTTCGTTTGTTTTCTGCGGACGGGTGGAGCATAATGGTGGAATCATCTCCACCTATATTGCACCACGATATTCTTCTCAGCCAGCCATGTCATGTTCAATTCACCATGCAGTCAGAACAACATAGCGCGACAACATCATGCTTGAAAAACACCACAAACATTGTAACATATGTGTAAAGGAGTTAAAGAAATATGTCTACCATCACATGTGATACCCAATGGGTATTGTGTTGTTTGGTCATGATTTTTATTCATGTGAATCCCACTATTGAACACCATGTCATAGGAAACAACAAGCATAGAGTATTTCTAAATTAACAAAAATAGGAGAACATGGAGAAGCATTCCTATGTCTTGACAAATAGTTCACCATGTACGTAGAACCCACATTGGATTGTACTGCCTTGGTAACCCACTCACTAACCAGCTTTGACAGGAGGGTGGCGCTGAAAAGATCCATGACATCCTCGCAAAGAAATTCCATACGCACGTGCAAAGCATGCCTCGTCTTTGACTTTGTCAACTGCATAGTTGAATATCTCACTTATGCGACCGATGACTTCCCATGTTGAATCTAAATCTTCTTCAACACTATCTCCCATCAGTTTGCCGTTGTGGCAAAAGCACATGTACATCTTCGTTATGTGTGTTGGCTTCTTTCCGCCCCATAATTTTAATAGAAAGTATGTTGAACTCACGCCAAGCATGAAACCAGTAACAAAAAAGAGCTCGATGTTTGAAGGAGAGCCCATTGCAAATGTTGGCTTGGTGCACTGTTGATCTTGCTTAAAGAGAATGAGCGTATTTCAAGAATTGCACTTTATGCTTGGATGGGTATACAACATCATTTTGAAGGGAAATTTAGATACACCATGGGAAGATGACATGGAGGGCTCTGAGACAATGCATAACAGAAGATTAGAGCATAAATCATGGATAAAGACAAGCACACAAGGTACCATTAAAACCACCTCACTCTCCTCCTCCTCGTTGTAGTCCTGTCAGACATCATCCCAACCAACGTGTGGCATGCCCTCTGTGGCATGCCTTAAATAGGTGGTGTCGAGGGACTATCATATGTGGCTCAATTCATCCTCTTTACTAATCCACCAATAGGGTTGAGGGTCCTCTAGATCCGGTTCCACATCCAGATGAAGCATTCTGGGTTGTGAACTTCCTCCTCTCTATTGTCATATGTTTGAATTTGTTCTGGGTCCTAGTTGTGTTGTCCTCATGGGAACATTTTATTGTCTGTTGCTAGAGACCAGCTCCATGTGTGTCTTCTTTTCTTATACTGCCCATGGGTCTTGTTGCTGCTACTAATGCAAATGCTACTGCAACCTCCATTACCTCTGCATCTACCGGGGTGCCACTTATGGGCAAGCACCAAACATATGCATCCACGTGCACCATTGCTTTTGCTCTCTTCCACTCCTTGAGCAACACTTCTACTATTGTCAAAAGCAGAGTGGGACGCCACCCACTACGCCTCTTCCAAATAAGTACATTACATAGTGCGGGTACTGCCACCTCATGATTTCCTTCCACCACAAGAACTCCATGTGTGATTACATGTGGGGCAAATGCCACCACCAAAAGGTAGCGCGTTTTCCATACCATTGTCAAACAATGTGTGGAAGTTGGCACGCATAATAAGTGTGCATGGCACTTAACAGCTTGCTACCCACTGCGTTCATGACGCCTTTCTCCCTGTTTCTTATGATTACATTACCATGGCTTCCTATGGTGGGGTAGGCGATTGAGAGGTGAAAGAAAAACCAAGTCTGATGGTCTTTTTTTTCTGTGGACACAAATGCCCATGTCATACGCACACCAGGAATATTGGTGTCAAAGCATTATGCCTCCAGCAACATCCGTTTGTGCCCAGGATTGAGGAATTTCCCATCCATCTTTATGATGTTATGCGAGTGCTGGAAATCGAGCACGGTCCTGCTTAGGGCCACAAATGACCGATGGAAAATATTACCCTTTGTTGTCCGTGCAATAGCGTGCCTGTTCTGGTCTAGTCTCATGAGGTATAAGAAGCCAAAACAAAACTTGGCGTCAAGCTTTATAAGAATAAATGAAAGGAAGGAAAAGAGAGAAGATAACTGCATAGTGCATATCTCTTGCAAATAGGCCAGAGCATAGACCATGACATGGTCCGAGACCTAAGCAACTTCTCTTGTAATGCCACCTTTGCTTGATACAAAGTGGTTCGATCCACGTGCCTACCAATCGCCTTCTTAACAACCAACTCAAGACTACATACATCCGCATAGGGGTTTTTCTATAGCGTGGTAGCGATATGTGCCCGGACACCAACTTCACCGTCTTTGCCGGGTCTCCTCCGCCACTTCTAGCACCCAGGGACATAATGATGGTTTTCCTTTAACTTAGATACTTTCACCATCCATTTTTGGGTACACACATGGGCACGCAAACTCTAGTGGCATTCTTTGTCCTTGTACCAATTATAGCGGGATGTGAACCTCTTTGGCAGCCTCTAATGTATCGACATGTAGCTCTTCTTGAGATAAATGTGCTTTTCCAACAATAGTAGGCAATGTACTTGAACTCAATTCCTCCTAGGAAGGTACCCTCGAGCTTCATGTGTTTTGGTGAAAACATTCCCGGCTCATCGCCAAATGACACTACACAAAGAAGGGGGAACATGCCAAGATAAGAGTGACCACCACAAACGGGTTGTACACTTTTGCAAGAAGGAAGAACTAACACATGGTTGTTTACTCTGTATTCATTCATCCCTAGAGCCGCCCAGCGTTGCTTAGGGGCAACTAGCTTCTCTTGCTATGAGAGGATGACGAAGACTACGGTGTCCAACTTCCCAGAATAAATCAAGCGATGGGCATTGAGGGAAGAAACACCGGCTCACCTAGGATAGGGCGTGTTCACGACCGTTGAGGAGACTCCATAGTGTGGTCAAGAGATAGTCCACATCCTCGCCTACAAGACATAAACCACCTCAACTATGCGGCCATATTGTCTGAAATTAAGCACAAAATGAGAAACTTGACTAATTAAAATAGGAGATTCGCACTTTGGAGCTCAAATCTTTGGAGGATGTCCTCTCCCTTCCACGCCCCTGTACTAAGGCAGTGCATGATGCTCGAGCGATAAGGGCGGGGTTGTGACGTGTAGTGCTAGGTGAAACTCATTTCCTCCAACTGGGAGGGGGGCATAAGCATGCAACAGCTGCACGTTATACATTACACGTCAAGTGAACACTGCATGTATTTTAGCGTAACACATCATTATGTCAATCTAACGTTCCGCATACATAAATGAGGACACACATGTGCCAACAAAATGCGTGTGAACCTGTTCTATGTAGTGCATGCCACGTCAGCGAAGTGGAGGTGGTTCATATCCCAAATAACGAGGACTTATGTAAGAAAAGAAACTAACCCTGTACGAAAACTCCGAAAATACTTACATATTCATTCTTGTGAAGTATATAACATAATGTATGTACTTTATCAATGTATGCCTCCATTCCAACAACCAACTCCAGAAATATATGTATATAGATGACATCACACTCTTTAGAAATACCCACCATGTTTTTAACATGTACGCATGTACCTCAATATTTCACATGACATACCCATCGATTAAAAGAAGGAACAACAAAATCGTTTTTTTGTACTTTTTCAAGGTGTGGGTATGCGATGAGCAGCCGTAATATTCATGGGTATGCTGTCGGTATAATTGAGTACGCCGGAGTTGTCGTGTCATGTGTTTAACCTGTAGGTATACTGTGTCAAATTTCCAAATTATAAAATTACAACACATTAATTTAAATACGAGTCTATATAATGATATTAAAACAAGAATCCAATATGTGTTTTGGGAATTTTGTAATTCAGCTTGTACGTGTTAGCTAGGTATCTTTAATATGAATCTTATTTTTTTTGCCTATAATTTAGCTTTGTCTTGATTTTTCAGGATTTTATTTTTCCTTACATGGTTCTAGAGAATGAAGAAGGATAATGAATAAAACTTTATAACTTAGCTCTATACATGTTCCAAAAAATGCAAAGCAAATGGAATTTTAGCTCATGGAGCTCAAAGCTCAAACAAATCCAACCCCCCTAGAGAACCTAAATAAAACAACAAATGGTCTCTGTCCCTAAGCAATGGGATTTTAAATTCCCAATCTACTTTTGGCACCTCATGTTGTAGATCAATTCATACTAGCTCATCATATGGTGGCTCAACCTATAGCACTTAACCGGTTCACCTTCACAATGAGTTCACCCGTACCTCTAGCTCCCTACCTTCTAGCTATGCTCAACATGCAAAGTATCTCAAACTTTGAGTAAGTGTAAATTAAATAGAAAAACTTTCAATTTTGAAAACATCTCTCACCAGAAAGAAGACTTGCACCAAGAGCTTCTCCAAACAAAATGTGGGTGTTTTTCAATGGTTATTGCATGCCCCCATGTTGTGGAATCCTCATGGACTTCCCTGAAAATTGCTACTTCTTTAAAGAACATTCAGCAAGCTTTAAAGAACATCCAGCAAGATAATGTCATGCATTTTTTCACCATAAAATCAATGGTTATTGCATGCCCCCATGTTGCGTGCGTGCGTGCGTGCGTGCGTGTGTGCGTGCGTGCGTGCGTGCGTGCGTGCACGCGTGCGTGCGTGCGTGCGTGCGTGCGTGCGTGCGTGC
>SZWC01000450.1:65566-77688 GCA_023375785.1 Penium margaritaceum
CCCTCTCTCTCTCTCTCTCTCTCTCTCTCTCTCTCTCTCTCTCTCTCTCTCTCTCTCTCTCTCTCTCTCTCTAGAGCACACTCGGCTCCTCTATTGTTGCCTTTTTCACATTCAAACTAACGCTATTGAAAGCCTCTTGCTTCTTTGTCCTAATCATGGCCTCAATCCTGCATCCTTCATTCTCCCGTGCTCTTCTGATTCTCTTGACTGTGCTCGACGGAAAATACACAATTCTCCTTTTTCCACATCTGAGCACATCACCTTGAATCTCCTCGAGCTTGTTCATGCTCATGTCATGGGTCCACTTCCCCATGACTTCTTGGGTGGTCTTGGCCGCTATGTTCTCTGCCTCGCTGATAATTTCTCGTGCTACCACTGGGTTTTTGCTCTTCATCCAAAATTGATGTCACGAAAGTGTTTCAGGATTGGCTTCTCCAAGCCGATCGTGCTTGTCAGCGTCAATTGCACGTGTTCCGCTTTGATCGTGGTGGAAAAATCTTTGGTCCCACATCCCGTTTTTTTCCTTTTGTGGGATGCGTATGGAATCCTCCACACCCTACACACCCTAGCAGAACGGTGTGTCTAAATGCTGGAATTGAACCCTTGCTGATGCTTTCTGGTCCCTCTTTGTTGAGTCCAGTCTTGTACCTCTCTTTGCCTTTGAGGCCATGTCCTACATGACTTGGGTCTGAAATCGCGACTCTCGTTGTTCCCTCCATTGTGATATGACTCCGTATGAGTGTTGGACTGACTCGCATGGTGATCTCTATCCTGCGCGGGTCTAAGGATGTGTTGCTGCCCTCTGGCTCCCCGCTGACCTACGTGAGAGCAAACTGTCTGAATGCGGCCACCTCTGTGCCTTTGTTGGTTTCTCTGCCTAATCCAAGGTCTGGCGCTTTTGGAACCCCCCTCTTTGTCGTGTTATCAAGTCTCGCGATGCGTTGTTCTTTGAGTCTGTGTTTGAGAGAGATCTCAGTCACTTTGCTTATGCTGCCTTCCTCGCCCCACTCTCTTGTTTGGAGGGGGTGGATTTTACTTCTCCTGCCATTCATGTTGTCTCCTCAAAGTGGGGCACTGTACCCAGCACCTCTTTTGAGGATGCTCCTGGTAGCGTTGCTGCTGATGTCGCGGACACTGCACCCGACATCTCTCTTAGCGATGCTCCTGTCAGCACTGCTGGTGATGCTGCAAACACTATACCCAACACCTCTTCCTACCTCTCTTTACAGAGGGATCTACTACTGCTTCCGCTCCCTCTTCCTCCTCTTATGTGCCAGATTTTTCTCCTCCACAGTCCTCCTCTCCCTCCGGTGCTCAGTCTCCAGTGCCCTCTCCTATCCTTTCCCTCCCTCTCCCGCTTAGTCTCACACTCGTGTTGGTCGTCTCCATGCTCTTCTTTCCCACAGTGGTGTTTGTCTTAGCTAACCCTGGTCTGCATGCCTTGGGTCTCACCGCCTCCGCACTGTACACTCTAGGTATTAGGGTCATGCATCCTAGTACTGCCTTCGGGTACTCAGTCATATTTGAGGATTTTCACAAGGATCTGGATACCTCTGTGGCTAGTTGAGTTGCTACGTGCTTTGCTGCCAGTGGCCTCTCACCCTAAGGTCCTGAATCCACTGTTGTCTGAGAAGTGTGTGAGGCTGTGGAATCCTCCCCTTGGGAGGCTTCCATGAAGGAAGAGTTAAGTACTCTGCAAGACCATCTTGTGTATGACTTTGTTGGTTTGCCGCCAGGCCGCAAGGCTGTTCCAGCTCGGTGGGTATTTTGACGTAAGCTCAAGCCTGATGGTGGTGTTAATCGTTACAAAACACGGCTCCTTTCCAAGGGTTTTTCACACGTCCCCTGTGTTGATTATGATGAGACCTTTCTGAGTGTTGACCTCTGCACTACTACTCTGTTGAAGCTGTTCTGAGTCTAGTGGCATACCATGACTAGGAACTTCAGCAGGTGGATGCAAATAAATTTTCCTGCATGGCACATTGCATGAGGAAATCTATATGGTGCAACCACCAGGTTTTAGCAATGACACATTCTCCTCGTTGCTGGAACATGGAGATTACTGCCACGCTTCAAAAGAGGGAGCATTGACAGAGCACTGTGTTTTTCCTTGGTCCAGCATCCTCTCTTTTCGTTGCTGTCCTTGTCTATGTTGACGGCTTGCACATTGCTTCCCCGAGTCACTCTAATGTGAAGTCTGTGAAATTCTTTCTGCATTCTGTCTACAAGATGAAGGATCTCAGCCCTGCTTGAGTTTTCCTAGGAATGGAGCTTGAGTGTGACCGAGGTAGTCAAACACTGCATGTGGACCAGGCGGCCTACATTCGCAGCCGTGGTGAGCGCTTTGCTCCTCTCCTCGCAGCGACACCATCAGCTAGCACGTCGCTAGACCCAGTTGGGTCAAGCGGGGAGGAGGGGGGGGGGAGTTTATGTTATCGACTATCTCCAAGTCAGTGGACCCTTGATGTCTCTTGCTACCAAGATACATGCAGATTTTTCCTTTGCTGTCAACTGTCCGGCACATTTTTATCAGTTTCCATGGCAGCATCATCTTGAAGCTGCCCTGTGTGTTGTTCCATACACCCTCTGGACAGCACGCATCGGGTTTTCCTATCGTGCACAGCCCAATGTAGTCGTTGATCGCTACACAGACAATGACTGGATGCATGACACTGATGCACACAGTTCCTCAACCTATGTGTTTCTCTTTGGAGGTACAACTGTGTTATGGATGAGTGGCAAATACGAATGTGTTACTCGCAGCTCGAGTGTAGCCGAGTATGTAGCACTCGGCTCGAGTACGTCCAAGAGAGAATCTCTCTGTTACCTCTTGTTATTTGATTTTTAGTTAATCACCCCATGAAAATACTCTTCACAACCTTTGTAGTGTTCCGTACAAGACATACACGAGTCCCTAAACTTCTCGAGTGGGCATTAATGTTATTACACAAACAGCCCATTGCGTCGCGAGGACCACGATATTCACTCCAAAGGCCAAGGGCAAACCGGCAACCTGCCCCGCCCCAAGTGGATATTCCCGAACCTTCCGACAGCTTTGACCATTCTCGCGAACCCAGGAACATAAGTGGTCATCACGAAGTCAACCTTTCGTTCGACTTCGCGATGACTCTCGACAAATCTAGATCTATAAAGATGCATTGCACATCTTCACCGTCGATTCTCGAAGACCCCCGATTTCTCGGCGAATCTTCTTGAATCCAACCACTCACGATGCAACTCCGCACGCGTCGCTCGACATTCGATTCAACGACCCCGACTATGCTTCATTTGTAACTCGTCACTTGTATGTATATATATGTTTGATCGTTTCGACACTTTTCATCGAAGTACACTTACCACTAATTATAAATTGCTTAAGTGTCCCAAATTCTACATCGTGTTTTGCCTCGCAACTTCTACTTGTTCACCACCTACGCTCCGTTCGGTGTAACACTTGGTATCAGAGTGCAGCGGTGCTGGAGAGGCATCTTTCTATATTATTCATCCGGAGGACTGCCTCGCACAAGTCTTCAGCACATCTCACACGTCACGACTTTACAGACTTCATGACTACGACGTAAAGCGGGCGAGTGCAACCGCCGACCAGCAGCGGGTCTTTGGCGACGACTTCAGCGATGGAGGAGCAGGACGTGCCGATTCACACGAACCCCGAAGCGACAACAAACGCTGGTGTGGCAGGCTTTGCAGCAGCTGGAACTACCCCTACGGCTTCGGAGACCAATCCGGTCACGGATCCGACAGCGATAAACAGCCCCAATAAACTGCCCCCCCTAACAGCCTCGACGATGAAAGAAGGGACGACATGTGGCACGGGATGACAGGCGCTGATCAACGAGAAACTGGCGAACAAGATCTCCGCCCTCAAAGGAATCAACAACCACCAGCTCCAACAAATCAACGTCACGATGGAGGCTCTTCGCAACACAAGTGCACGTGAAGCGATGCTCATCGAGAGAAATTCACAACTCTCGAGCGAACCCAAAATTCGTTCGGCTCAACCAGAACCGTTCGATCCTGCAAACTCAAAGGGACTAACGGTTCGGATGTGGCTGACGAGTTTGGAGGTGTACTTCACCGCTACTGGGGTCAATGATGATCAAAAGAAAATTGACTTCGCGGTCGCGCTTTTGCATGGCACGGCGTTACGTTGGTGGTCCGGCCGAAAGACATCCAACGTTAGCAGGAGACCGGCGGAGCATCATCAACGGCTCACAGCGCCCGTCTCACATCACCGACCACAGGCGTTCTACACTTGGAGCAGATGAACCCGCAATGTCAAGATGCGCTGACGCCACCAACCGTCGAATGAATTCTCGTGCGCAATTCGCACAAGCTTTGGATGACTGAACAAAAATTCTGACGCATGGTACAAACTCCAGCGTCTACGTCAGCAATCCAGCGTGGCGGAGTACACGCGGAGATTCCGGGAGATCATCACCGGAGCAGACATCGCCCCCGACAAACTCTGTTTTCACTTCAACAATGGCCTCAAACGAGACATCAGGCGAGAAATCGCTATTTTCGGCATCCAAAACGGCTTGTCGCGGATGATCGCAGCAGCAGAAAGGATCGACAACCCCAACTACAACGCTCGGATCCAGGAATCCAACGGCCGGCTACCTCCTAACCACAATTATTGTGGGAATGGAAAGACCCATTCGGTGGACTCCTCCACTTCGATGGAAGTAGAAACCGTTGACCAGAGAGACATGCAAACCTGCTAGAACTGCGAAAACGTCTGGCACATCCCTCGAAACTGTTGGAGTAAGCAGCAGGCCAAAAAGGGGGGGAAGTCGTAGAAAAAATGAGTCGGGAAACGACAGAGGGCAGGAGTAACAGGCGTAACTTTTGTCAGTGAGGAGTGATCTGCGCCGAAGGATCGCCCATCTAAACGGCCCACATTGCCTAGAGGGTGTTGTGCTTTGTGTCGTTCCTGTACAGTTTACTGTGACCACTCGGCCGTGTCCATACTCGTGCAGATCCCTGAGGCAGGCGGCCCTGGTGACACCGGCGCGACGACAGGCGGCGGACTACCCGCTTGGAGCTGACCGACCACTGTTCCAGAGCCCCAGATGCCACCGGGACTCCTTGATGTGTCCTCTATATCTTGCAGGCACCTTTCGGCGGACTGGCCATGAGGCCCATTTGCATGTTTTTGCATTGTATGCTCACTGTCAGTCGATGGATGCATGCATGTGACCAGTCGCTGCGTCCGTCTTTTGATTCTGCACGTCTAGGTTCAGACGGCGTAGGATTCTGACATGTGTGCGCAGAGTTACGGCCAAAACAGTGGTTTTGGGCCGGTTTTAGGACAGCTCTTGGACTGCCGCGTGCGACACCCGCCGTGCGCCGCGGCAGGTATTTATGCCTTGGACCTGTCAGTTGTCATTTCTCTCTGCATATGCTTTATTGAAGCATTCTGACACTTTGCCTTGTGTCTCCTAGCCAAACCCTTGCCGTTGCGTGTACGACCTGTGACTGTCGTCACCGTCTGACCAGGCACTGACGCCCGGTCAGCGGCCGTGTTGCTAGGAAACTTCTACACACTTTCTCATGGTATCAGAGCAGTGAGACTGTTCTCACTAAGCTGCGCAGCAGAGACGCAGCAGAGCAGCAGCAGTGAAGTCACCGCTGCAGCAGAGTTTTCTGGGATCTGTCGGAGACGGCCGGTCGCCGTCAACGTACTCCACCCACCACGTGAGATCGCATCTGCAGAGGCAACAGCAGCGGCGCCTACCGCCACGCCGAGCGGTGTGGCCGCTGCAGCACGTGCAGCCGCCCTCCCACAGCCGCAGCAGCAGAGCAGCAGCAGCAGAGGCGGCGGCGGCAGCAGCGCAACAGCAGCGCAGCAGCAGCGGCCGCAGCAGCAGCGTGGCAGCAGCGGCGGCAGCAGCAGCGCAGCAGTAGCGTTGGCAGCAGCAGCGCAGCAGCAGCAGCGGCAGTCGCGGCGGCAGCAGCAGCGCAGCAGTGGCAGCAGCAGCAGCGCGCGGCGGCGGCAGCCAGCAGCAGCGCGCGGCGGCAGCAGCCAGCAGCAGCCAGCAGCAGCTGCAGCGCGCAGCAGCAGCCGCCGCGCGCAGCAGCAGCGCAGCCGCTACTGCCACCGCCGCACACGCAGCTATGCAGCTGCTGCTGCAGCTGACAGCACAGCTGCAGCAGTAGCTGGGCGGAAGCTGCTGCGCAGCTTCCGCGGAGCTGCCGCGCGCCACCACGAGGCGGCTCCACACGCGGCAGGACCGCGACACAAAAAAAAAATGAAAAAAAGGAGGGGACGAGCTGAAGTCAGCATTGTTGATTGCTGACGTCATCAGGTCGTGCTGACGTCAGCAACCACTTGCTGACGTCAGCATTACACTTAGCCAAATTTTCACCCGGAAAGTCAAAAGTTGCCAGCGTTTCAACTCCCCGAGAAACGCAGACGGTTTTGAAATCCTGCAAACTTGGCCTGTCATCCCATAGTGAGCGTCGACATGAGTTTGCCCGACGACAAGGACAAGGGACCAGGTGATCCCTCCTCCTCTTCGTCAGGGGTATTGAGACCTCGCTCGCAGGCCATTGCGGACCTTCGCAGCCAGCAGGAGGAGATGCGTCGTCTGCAGCGAGAGCAGACTGACGCGATCCGCACGCTGACTGAGCGCCTGCGTGCTCAATCCACGGCTCCTTCGCGGATTTCTGAGGGAGCTGCCGGCGTTGCGGCCTCCACCCAGCACTCGGCCCAGGTGCCCGTGACAGGTGCTCTGCCTGCTTCACCTCCTGGTGGAGTTTCCCCACCACCTGCGGACCTCCTTGATGACGAGCCATTCATGCCAGGCTTCGAGGATGACTCTCAGGAGCGGGAGATTCGTTTTCTACAGGAGCGCCTCCGTCAGCTGCAGACGGGTATCCGCCCTCCACCCATGTCCCCGATACGCCCGTCACCTGACTTCCCCAGTGATCATCCTCTTCCAGGAGTTTTCCCCGTCTCTCACCCTCCTCAGCCTGCGGTTGCTCTCCCCACGGAGCGGCAGCCAAAGTACTTTGAGGCACCACCTCCACGGTACATCAGCGAGGATGGATTTGACTGCTGGGAGATCCTCTTTCAGGTGTGGGCCACCTCCGAGGGAGTGTGGCCTTACTACCACAGCCCATACCAATCTACAGATCCAGCACAGGTGCTGACAGCAGCCCGGGCCATGCGAGGACTTCTCTACGCCATGCCGCGCGAGACTATCGTTGACTTCCGCTCCTTCCTCGGCGAGGCTGGCACCGGCACCGGAGCTGATCCTCATGGAGGCTGGGATCTGGCGTTGTCCCTACTGGCCGCAGAGACGCACGCTACGCGTGCGTCACACATTCGTGCTTTCCACTCACTCCGTCAGGGACCAGCGGAGCCTGCGGCGGATTACTGGCGACGCGCCATGTGTATTTACATGCGTCTGGAGACCTCAGGGGGCACACAGCTGTGGGCACTTCGGGCGATCATGCTCGGAGTACGCCTGGAGTACACCGACGTTTTCACACGGTACAGCGACGCTGTTCTCGAGCCTTTCTCAGCCACCCTGCGGCTGCTCCCTTGGGCCCATCAGCTTTTCCTCCAGGTGACATCGGCCCGCGAGGCAGCAGTAGCACATCAGGAGACTTCCCTCACTGCAGCAGTCCTCGCCTCACCACCATCTTCCCTCCTACAGTCACCCTCATCTACCTCCATCACGACCGCATCTTCCTCCTCCTCTTCGACCCCGTCTACACCCACGCAGACGCAGGGTGTTGCAGCAGCAGCCCAGGGGAAGAAAAAGAATAGGAAGCGCGGATCGGGTCAGCAGCAGTCGTCATCCGGTGGTAGCAGTGGCCGTTCCATGCACTGCTACAACTGTGGAGGTGCCCATCGCTACACCGAGTGCCAGCAGCCGCTTGACTGGGAGCGCATCACTCGCGGACTTCGGGCTGCCCATGCTGCCCGCACCGCGTCTGGCACGTCGCCCGCACACTCCTCTGGACGCGCGGCGACCACGACTGCAGCTGTTCCTGCGTCCTCACCAGCGAGCAGCAGTGATCCAGACCCACGTGACCGCACCATCGCCGAGCTTCGTCATCTTCTGGCGCTTCGCTTTCAGGGAGGTGCGAGTGTGTTGTCATCGTCAAGTGGGTCACAGACTACTTGTTCGTCCGTCCTCGTGACTCGTGATGACACGTGTGGGGGCGCACAGTCCGCATGTGATGATGATGGGCCTGACTGCACTGACTGGATTCATGAGTCTCACCTTCCTGATATACGTCGTTCCTTCCCACTGACGGCTCAGCGTCCCTCTGATGCCGAGTGTTCCATTGCTCGTTGTACAGTGACGTCCACCACTCGTGACTCCGGTGGCACTTGGATCATAGATTCCGGTGCCACCCACCACATGACGTGTCGTCGTAGTGACTTTGTGGTACTTAGTCCTGTCACGACTGTCCGTTCTGTTCGTACAGGCTCTGGTCAGTCCTTACCGGTCCACGGCGTTGGGGTTGTATGCTTTGATGGTCCGTCTGGCCCCCTGTATCTCTCTGACGTGCTGTTCGTGCCTGATCTTGAGCTCAGCCTGCTGTCTGTGCGTGCATGCACTCTGATGGGTCTCTCCGTTGAGCACACCACTGATTCAACGACGGTGACTGCTCTTGACACCCGTAGCATTGTCCTTCGTGCTTCTGTCGTAGATGATTTGTACCGCATTGCTCGACCATCCTCCACTTGCTCTCCCCCTTCCTCTGGACGTGTTTTTGTCACTAGTGTTCTATCCCCAGAACGCCAGAGGTTGCTTCACCAACGTCTGTGTCATGTGGGCTCCGACACTGTGTCGAAGCTCATACGGACACAGCCCGCTCTTGGCCTTGACCTGGCTTCTTTCGAGAAGCCACCCAAGACCGAGTGCCTTTTTTGCGCTCAGGGAAAGATGCACCGGTGCACTTACCCTGATTCGCATTCCCACGCGCTGAGGCCACTCGAGCTGGTCCACTCGGACCTACTTGGTCCTCTCCCGGTCGAGTCCCTGTCTGAGAGGGGCCGGTATGTTCTGACGCTGACTGATGACTTCACCCGGATGCGGTGGGTCTACAATCTGCGTCAGAAGAGCGACGCCGCCCTTGCGGTTCGTCTCTGGCTCGTGATGGCTGAGCGTCAGTCTCGTCACACGCTCCATACCTTTCGCTCAGATCGCGGCGGCGAGTTCCTCGGTGAGATGGACTCCTTCTTTGCTGAGCACGGCATTTTTCACCAGGTCTCCGCTCCTGCTACTCCACAGCAGAACGGTGTCTCTGAGCGCTGGAACCGCACCGTGGAGGATGCGGTCCGCGCCATGCAGTCTGAGTGCGGTATCCCGGAGTCCTTCGCCTTCGAGGGTTTCGCCTACATGACGTGGGTCTGGAACCGCCTCCCGCATGGTCCGCTTCCGGATCATGTTACGCCGTACGAGCTCTGGTTTGGCCACCGTGCCGATCTTCGCCTCGCACGCGTCTGGGGTTCCCTGGCCTCCGTGTGGTACACCGAGGACCAGCAGGGGTCNTTTTGGGACCCCACTCGCCGTCGTGTCATTGAGTCCCGTGACGCGCTGTTTTTTTAGTCTCTCACATACCGTGATCTGACTTCGATCACAGCCCTTTCTATAGCCCATGTCCTTTCCTGTGAGGGTCCTCGGCGGATGGGGGAGACTTCTCCGCCAGCGACCATCCCTCGTC
Source organism: Penium margaritaceum (assembly GCA_023375785.1). Classification (NCBI taxonomy): domain Eukaryota; kingdom Viridiplantae; phylum Streptophyta; class Zygnematophyceae; order Desmidiales; family Peniaceae; genus Penium; species Penium margaritaceum. Next base: position 75,275 of record SZWC01000450.1, read on the forward strand.
AGGCGGATGTGTCCGCTCGAGTCCCCTCACGATCTCCAGCACTTGATGATCCGGCTATCATTGCCGTTGGTCCAGAGATCCCGCCTGTTCAGCCTATTTCACACCCCACAGGTACCAGTGCTCTCACACCTCCTCCTACATCACCACCTGTGTCCACACGCACCCCTGCTCCGGCGTCTGACCCAGCCCAGCCCACTCCTGTCCCTACGTCGGCTGACACTCCTGTCTTAGTGTCCGGGCCAGCCTTGCCTACTGTCACTCCGAGCTCAGTGTCCCCCGCACATGCTTCTCCCCGCACGGCGTCTCCGGCTGCCTTGTCTCAGCCCTTACCAGCTGTGGTCGCACCTGTCCCTGTGGCCGTACCTGTTCCGGAGCCTGAGGTGCGCCCCTCGACCTCCGGTTACTCCCGTGAGCCCGGTGGTCGCCTTCGACCACTGGATTCCGGAACTCAGCGAGCGTCGGGTCCCGGACCCAGGCGTTCCTCTCGCAGCATCGCGAGCGGTGATCCAGGCACAAAGGCCTTAGGCCTGAGTGTCCGCACTGAGCTTTCAGAGGTACACCCAGCGTGCCCCATAGGGCACGACCTGGTCACTCGCGAGTTCCATATCGCCTGTGACACAGCAGCTGATCTCGTGGCCGTCAGGCCTGACACTGAGGCGTGTGCACTTGCCACGCAGAGTTCCCCCTCCTTGGCGCCTGACCCGGGCACATTGAGGGAGGCTCTCTCATCGCAGGATGCTCATGCCTGGCGAGCTGCTTGCGAGGAGGAGCTTAGTGCTATCCGAGAGCACAGAGTCTACGAGCTGGTCGACCTTCCCCCTGGGAGGAAGGCGATTCAGGTCAAGTGGGTCTTTCGCAAGAAAGTGAAGCCGGATGGCTCACTGGAACGCTACAAGGCCCGCTTGGTCGTCAAGGGGTTCTCTGAGATTGAGGGAGTTGATTACACTGACACCTTTGCCCCTGTCGGCCGCATGACCTCAGCCCGGGCTCTGTTCGGTGTAGTGGCTCAGCATGACTTGGAATTACACCAGATGGATGTGAACAACGCGTTCCTCCATGGCTCCCTGGATGAGGAGATCTACGTGGCTCAGCCACCAGGCTTTGAGGACGGTGACAAGGTCTGGCGCTTGCGCAAGTCCTTGTACGNCCTCAAGCAGTCTCCACGGTGTTGGAACCGGGAGATCACTGGCACCTTGACTCGCGCAGGATACGTACAGAGCGAGGCAGACCCCTCACTCTTCATCCTACCGACACCCAAGCGGTTCACCGCCATCCTGGTCTATGTTGATGACCTTCTGATCGCGTCTCCGTCCCTGGAGGCCGTGAAGGAGGCCAAGGCCGTCCTGCAGACCGCCTACAGGATGAAGGACCTCGGTCCTGCATCGGTGTTTCTTGGTATGGAGATCGTGCGAGATCGCAGACATCAGACACTTTTGTTGCATCAGGCCCAATACGCACGAGTCGTGGGGGAGCGCTTTAGCGATCTCCTTGGTGCCGTGCCCACTGCTTCCACACCCCTCACACCTGATGGGCAAGATGTCCTGAAGGTGGATGACCCTACACAGCTGGGGGAGACAGTGGACGTGACCTTGTACCTCCGTCTTATCGGATCTCTGATGTACCTGGCCACTACCACGCGTCCCGACATCGCGTTCGCCGTCAACCTCCTCGCTCAGTTCTCGCAGGCTCCACGTGCGAGAGCTCTTCACGCGGCTGTGTGAGTGGTACGTTACGTGGTCTCCACACCGTACCTCGGACTTTGCTTTCGTTGGCAGTGTTCGGTGGTCCTTGAAGGCTACACTGACAGCGACTGGGCTTGGAGCCCTGACGGGCACAGTCGCACTGGCTACGTGTTTCTGCTCGGTGGTACCGCTTTGTCTTGGCAAAGTGGGAAGCAGGGCTGCATCGCACGTAGCTCGTCGGAGGCAGAGTATGTGGCTTTGGGGGCAGGGGCTGCTGAGGCAGTTTGGCTGCAGCGCTTGTTTCTTGAGCTTGGGCAGTCGGTACCCGCCATTGTGCTACGTTGCGACAACCAGAGTGCTCTCGCCATTGCGGAGAACTCTGGTGTCTTTCATGCTCGCACAAAGCACATTGCGGTTGAGCATCACTTCGTTCGTGATCTAGTGGAGCGACGCGTGATCTCCATCATGTGGGTTAGCACTGACTTGCAGCGTGCTGATTTCTTGACAAAGGCACTTGCCCGCGGAAAGTTCCTGGTGGCCATTCGTTCTGTTGGGCTTCGCCCCGTGCGTGACAGTGGTTGAGTGTGGGATGTACGTTTGCACCTCATCTGTCTGTGTCACCCATTATGTGGTTGTACCAGTGCTGCACGCGTATGGACATGCGTACCATCGGGTCATGGGGGAGTGTTGTGCTTTGTGCCGTTCCTGTACAGTTTACTGTGACCACTCAGC
>SZWC01000450.1:92403-105803 GCA_023375785.1 Penium margaritaceum
CCCCCCCTCCCTCCCTCTCGCCCTCTGTCTCCCCCCCATCTCTCCCTCTCCCTATTCCTCTCTCCTCTCAGGGGACGTGTGGCACGGGCGCCAATCAGTCGCCCATCCACATCGTCACAGCTGCGCTGGAGAACCCGAGGGACAAGCCCTTGCCGGAGTTTGAGCTCGACTACAGCACCAATGTCGCCAATGTCACGCTCTACAACAATGGCCACACTATCCGTGAGTGGCTGTTCCGTGAGTGGCCGCGTCCGTCGGCGTCAGCAGCAGTCTCTGTCAGCATTGGTGTCGTAGTTGTCGTTGCTGCCTCTGATGTTGCTGCTGTCGTCGTCATGGCCAGCACAAATTTAGCTTGCGTTGTCGTCATCGGCGGTGGCGACAACGCGAGCGTCACCGCTTCTGCTGCCGTTTTCCTCATCATCTTTGTTGCTGTAGTCTTCATCGTCGCCATCCTTATCGTCATTGCTTCTGCCCTTGTCATCGTTGTTTCTGCTGCCAGGACTGCTGCAGCCGCCATCGCTGCCGCCATCGTTGCCACCACCACCTTCATAGTCGTTGTCATCGTCATCGTCCTTGTTATCGTCATCGTCCTTGTCGACGTCGACATCATCGACGCCACTGCCACCACTGCCACCGCTGCCGCCGCTGCCACCACTGCCACCACTGCCACCGCTGCCGCCACTGCCACCGCTGCCACCACTGCCACCGCTGCCGTCGTTGTCGCCGTCGTCTTTCTTGTTGTCTGCGTCGTCGTCGCCGTCGCCGCTGCCGCCGTCGTCGTCGTCGTCGTCTTCGTCGTTGTCAATGATGTCCGCCTTGATTTCGTCGTCATTGTCATCAGCATCAACTTAGTTATCCCGGTCGCCATCGCTGTCTTTGCCGTCAGCAACGGCTGTGGTGGTGGCAGCATTGGCATCGGTCTCCTCCATCATGGTCATCATTGTCATGATCATCCCTGCCATTGTTGTCAGTGCTGACTGCTGCCTATGGTGCCGGCGTGTCCGTCATTGTGGAAGTTTGGTCTGTCTTTTGATGCTGCTGTGTCCATTTCTCTCGTGCTCCTCTTCCTTTTCTCTGTCTTGCTCTAGGATTGTAGTTCTCAGTTTATGTTGTCATCTTCAATCCCTCCTGCCCCTGGTGTATCTTATTCTTCCTCTTCGCCATCGTCACTCCTCATTCCTTGCTCCTCCTCCTCCTCCTCCTCCTCCTCCTCTTCTTCCTCCTCGTCCTCCTTGTCCTCGTCGTCGTCGTCGTCCCAGTCCTCTTCCTCCTCTTGCTCCTCCTCGCCCCCATCTTCCTCCTCATCCCGCGGTCTCCTCTTCCACCCCCCCCACTATGTTATCTTCTTCAATGCTTGACACGTTCCTCTTCTCAATCTGCATGCCTGCTCTATGACATTTCAAATCCTCAGAGATCATCCCGCCCCCGGGCTCGGCCAACTCGCTGGAGCTAGACGACGGCGTGTACGACCTCAAGCAGCTGCACGGCCACGCGTTCAGCGAGCACGCCATCGACGGCATGTTCGCGCCGTTTGAGGTCCACTTTGTTCATGCGCACAGGACGATCCCCAACAAGCTCGCCGTCGTGGGCGCGCTCTACCGCCTCGCGCGCGACGACGCCGACAACCCCGCCGTAGAGAAGTGAGTGGGGCGAGGGAACTCTGTGGATGCCAGGCGCACTGCCAGACTCATTAGATGGAGGGAGGGAAGAGGTGGGTTGTCCCAAGATGTTTGGGGACAGGGGCATGGTGGGAAAGAGAGGTGGGGATGGGGCAGCTAAGGTGGATGTAACCAGTGGCTGGAGATACCATCTACAGTGCAATCCTCCGATTTTCTCCTGCCATGTCTCCAGTTTTCCATGTACAAACAGGTAGCAAAGAAAAGAAAAGAAAAGAAACGAACCAAAACCCTGGCAGTCTGGAATGATGGCCGTGGGTGAAGTCCTGCGAGCGGCAACACCAGCCTGCCGTCCCTGTGGTATTTTGCGCATGCAGGTGGCTGTCGCAGGCGCCAGAGGAGGCCGAGAGCAAGGTCCAAGCCACCGGCAGCTTCGACCTCATGAGCTTCGTGAAGGCGCGCCCGGCCCAGCACGAGCCCACGCGCGTGTTCACGTACAAGGGCTCGCTCACCACCCCCGGGTGCGACGAGACGGTGCAGTGGTACGTCCTCGACCCGGCCATCACGCCCACCATGTCCATGAGACAGGTGGAGCATTTCATGGAGATGATGGCGGAGGTCAACCACGAAGTGCCCATTGACAGCCGCCCCCCCCAGCCGCTTCATGGCCGCAAGGTACAGGTCTTCTCCGCCTACATCTGAGTCAGAAGGCTCGGATGTGGTTGTGAGTCAGAAGGCTCAGATGTGGTTGTGAGTCAGAAGGCTCAGATGTGGTTGTGAGTCAGAAGGCTCAGATGTGGTTGTGAGTCCGAAGGCCCAGGTGCGGTTGTGGGCCAGGTTTGGCTGCCGTACTTTGAGTGGTGGCGGTTCGGCTCTGGTGGTTCGTCTTGGGTGCTTCGGCTTTGGTGCTTCGGCTTGGGTGCTTCAGCAATGGCGCTTTGGCTTGGGTGCTTGGGCTTTGGTGCTTCAGCTTTGGTGCTTCAGGTGCTAATTCCCCTCATGCGCCCAGCATTGTGTGTGTGATATTTTAGGTGTGGTTTTGGGGCTGGGCAACCCATCTTTGTGCTCAATGGGTTTTGTAATACGATGTCTGATGCATGTTTCTTTCTAATCGCAGCTTGGGACATTAATTGCTTTCCGCACGTGACTTTTGAACCTGGGAGTGTGGTTGTAATACTGTGTCTACATTATAGGCAGTCTGGAGGACTGTCCCATGCAAACTCCTCGCGGACTCACTGTCCACCGATGAAGATCATGTCAGTGAGAGATGGCACCAAAGACAATGTACGGTCGACAAGGATATAATGCATGAAGAGACAGAATTTATGACGGTGTAGGAAGGAAAATCCATGTACAAATAGGAAGGAATCGGACTTGGATTTCCATCTTACGACTAGACTAGTTTCCTTAGTTTTTCCACGGGACAATGGATTGCGGGCAGTCCTTTCTTGGGCGATTGACACTAATTCCCCAGGGTAAAGTCCTATCGCCCACACTACCTTTGTACTGGAACACGATAGCACAAGCATGGAGACGAATGCGATAAGTGTCATGGCTCCCCCATGGGGATGGGTCTCACCACTACACACTAAGCTAATCCACGATGGATTTTAAGTGGGGGCCCATGCATGCCACATTAACTGCTGTACACGACGACGTAAGAGAACCCCCTCTTCCACTTCCCCGCCCCCTCTAATGAGAGGGGGCGGGGAAGTGGAAGAGGGGGTCGTGCAGGTTCGCTCCAGTAGGGTTGATGGAAAAGAGGAGGAGGTGGATGGCGGCGGATGAATCTGAATGTGACAAAGGAATTGGCAGGTCCACTTGTGTGAGGATGAGGAAATAAAGGAAAGGGGCAGATGGGAGGAGAGAGTGGAATGTGAGCCAAGAAAAAGTTGGGCAAGGGGGATGGGGGGATTAGGCTGAGGTGAATCAGGGTTCGAGGAAGGGAATGAAGGTGAAAGGGAGAGAGTGGGAGAGGTCGTGACGAGAGATGGAAATGGAGGAAAAATGGTGAAGGGTGATGGGGGGGGGGAGGGTGAGGGTGAGATATGTTGGTTTATGTGTCAGTCCCGACGTGGTGACCTCTGGCNGCAGATGGGAGGAGAGAGTGGAATGTGAGCCAAGAAAAAGTTGGGCAAGGGGGATGGGGGGATTAGGCTGAGGTGAATCAGGGTTCGAGGAAGGGAATGAAGGTGAAAGGGAGAGAGTGGGAGAGGTCGTGACGAGAGATGGAAATGGAGGAAAAATGGTGAAGGGTGATGGGGGGGGGGAGGGTGAGGGTGAGATATGTTGGTTTATGTGTCAGTCCCGACGTGGTGACCTCTGGCCTTGCTGCACACCCATCACACCTGTGCAGGTGATTGACCAAAGGAGAGACTGCATTCCAAGTTGGACCCCCTGTCAGCGTACACTCTCGCCGGGGAATCTGCTTCAGCCGAGAACCTTGCAAGCAGCTCCGTCTTGGCTTTCTCACTATGCATGCATGCTTGCAACATTTTAATGTGCTTGCCTTGCATGGATACAATTGGGGCATTGGCCCATGCTACTTTAGTCTAGTGTGTCGGAGAAAGCCCAGGTGGACTAGGAAAAACTCCCACGAGCAAGTGGTGGTTCGAACCACCTCCTCGCGTGGGAGCGAGCGAAAGCGAGCTCGCTGCTTGCTCGCTCGCTCCCGACGGGGAGCACCTCTATGACGCGTGACTCCTCTTTGTTCTCGACTGACTTGGTTGCCGTGACCTAACTTTGCGCACTCTTGCGCCATTGCTGCAAAACCTGTCTTGGTGAGCAACCCCAAACAGTTGCATTCTTGCTTCCTTGCTGTCTAGCACCTCCTACCAGATAGAGGTAAGAAGATGCGTGGAAGCTTCCTAGCGACACAGCCGCTGACTAGGCGTCAGTGCCAGGTCAGGCGGTGACGACAGTCACAATTCGTACACACAACGGCAAGGGTCTGGCTCGAAGACACAAGGCAAAGTGTCAGAATGCTATAATAGCATTTGCAGAGAGATGACAAATGACAGGTCCATGGCATAAGTACCTGCCGCGGCGCACGGTGGGTATCAGCACAAGGTTTGTCCTAAAACCGGCCCAAAACCATTGTTTTGGTCGTAACTCAGCGCAGACATGTCAGAACGCTACGCCGTCTGAACCTAGACGTGCAAAATCACAAGTCAGACGCTACGACTGGTCACATGCATGCATCCGGCATCAAACAGTGGACACACAATGCAAAAATATGCAAATCGGGCCCATGTCCAGGCCACCGATAAAATCCTATGTGCTGCGGAAAAACTGCAGGAGGTCCCAGACGATGTCCAGAACTCTGGGGCAGTCGTCGGTCAGCTCCAAGCTGGTAGTCCACCACCAGACAACGCACCGGTACCACCTGGGTCCGCATCAGGGATCTGCACAGGCATGGACACGGCCAAGTGGACACAGTAAACTGTACAGGTCGACAGGAACGTCATAAATCACAACACCTCCTCCATGACCCGATGGTACGCATGTCAATACACGTGCATCACTGGAACGAATACAACAATGAGTGCAGAAAGAGTCGTGACACAGACACAGACACTCCCCACACTCAACCACTCTCAGGCAAGGGGCAAAGCCCAACAGAATGAATGGCCACCAAAAACTACCCGCGTGCTAGTGCCTTCGTCAAGAAGTCAGCACGCTGCATGTTAGTGCCGACCCATATGACAGAGATCACGTGTCACTCCACCTGATCACACACGAAGTGATGCTCAACTGCAATGAGCTTCGTATGAGCGAGAAAGATACCAGAGTTCTCCGCAATGGCAAGAGCACTCTGGTTGTCGCAGCGAAGCACAATGGCAGGTAGTGACTGACCCAGCTCAAGGAATAGGTGTTGCAACCACACTGCCTCAGCAGCCCGTGGACCCAGAGCAATATCCTCTGCCTCCAACGAGCTATGTGCAATGCAGCCTTGCTTCCCGCTACGCCAGGACACAGCGGTGCCAACAAGCAGAAACACGTAACTAGTGCGACTGCGTCCATATGGACTCCAGGCCCAGTCGCTGTTGGTGTAGCCATCAAGAACCACCGAACACTGCCGGCAAAAGCAGAGTCCGAGGTATAGTGTAGAGACTACATACCGCACCACTCACACAGCCGCATGAAGGGTTGTAGCATGTGGAGCCTACAAAAATTGTGCAAGGAGGTTGACGGCTTTTACGATGTCGGAGCGTGTGGTAGTGGCCAGGTACATCAGAGATCTGATGAGACGAAGGTACAAGGTCACATCCATTGTCTCCCCCAGTTGTGTGGGATCATCCACCTTTAGGGCATCCTACCCATCAGGTGTGAGAGGTATGGAGGCCGTGGACACTACACCAAGAAGGTCACTGAAGCATTCCCCACAACACGTGCGTATCAGGCCTGATGCAACAGAAATGTCCGACGTTTGCGGTCTTGCACGATCTCCATGCCAAGAAACTCCTATATACAGTCTGGAAGACTGCCTTGGCCTCCTTCACGGCCTCCATGGAAGGAGACGCGATCAGAAGGTCGTCCACATAGACCAGGATGGCGGTGAACCGCTCAGGCGTCCGTCGGATAAAGAGAGAGGGATCTGCCTCGCTCTGTACACATCCCGCACGAGTCGGGATGCTAGTGATCTCCTGGTTCCAGCACCGAGGAGACTGCTTGAGGCCGTACAAGGACTTGCGCAAGCACTAGTCCTAATCACCACCCTCAAACCTTGGTGCCTGAGTCACATAAATCTCCTCATCCAGAGAACCATGGAGGAACGCTTTGTTCATGTCCATTTGGTGCAGTTCCTAGTCATGCTGAGCCACCACACCGAACAGAGCGCGAGCTGAGGTCATACGACCGACAGGGGCAAAAGTGTTAGTGTAATCAATGCCCTCGATCTGAGAGTACCCCTTGACGACCAAGCGAGCCTTGTTGCGTTCTAGTGAGCCATCCGGCTTCACTTTCTTGCGAAAGACCCACTTGACCTAAAAAGCCTTCCTCTCAGGTGGAAGGTCGACTAGCTCGTAAACTCCGTGCTTTCGGATGGCATGAAGCTCATCGTCACGGACAATACGCCATGCGTCTGCATCCTCTGATGAGAGATTTTCCCTCAGTGTGCCCAGATCAGGCGCCATAGACAGAGAGCTCTGAGTAGCAAGTGCACACACCTTAGTACTGGGCCTGACGACCACACGTTCAGCTGTTGCATCACAAACTTGCGAGTGACCAAATCTTTCCCTATAGGGCACGCTAGATGTACCTTTATGTGATCTGTGTGGAAACTCAGGCATAGGGCCTTTGTGTCGGGATCACCACTCGCGATGCTGCAAGTGGAGCACCTGGGTGCGGGGCCTGACACCCGCTGGACTCTAGAGACCAATGGTCGAAGACGACCACCGGGCTCACGCGAGTAACCTGGGCTCGAGGGGCTCACCTCAGGCTCAGAGGCAGGCACGAACACATCTAGTGAGGACTGAGGCAAAGGGGCAGGTAATGTAGTGGGAGAAGATGCATGTGTGGGAGACACAGGACTCAGTATGACAGTAGGAGCACGAGGCGAGGCAGGACCACGCACAGAGGCAGGAGTACTGGTGGACACAGATACGGAATCATGGGTGCCTTTGGGATGCTAGGGAGCAGGGGTAGTAGCCGGTTGTGCTGGAGAGGTCTCCGGGCCGACAGCGATGATTGTTGGGTCATCAAGAGCCGGAGACCGAGAAGTGTAGGGGGCTCAAGTGGACACATCAGACGGATGAGAGGTGCTCGCGGGCCCAGACTCCCCCATCTGCCAGGAAGTCTCACACGTAGGATTGTGCGTGACGGACAGCGACATGATCGAGGTCAGATCACGGTAGGTGAGAGACTCAAAGAAGAGCGCGTCAGGGGACTCAACGATGCGACAAAGGGCGGGGTCCCAAAACCGCCAGGCCTTCGACCGCGGGGACATGCCCACGAAGGCACACAAGTGACCCCGTGGGGTGACCTTGGACCTCTGCTGGTCCTCTATGTACCACATTGAAGGCATGGATCCCCAGACACAAGCAAGATGCAGATCAGCACGGTGGCCAAACCAGAGTTCGTACGTTGTAATGTGGTCAGGAAGGGGACCGTGCGGGAGGCGGTTCCAGACCCACATCATGTAGGTGAATCCTCCACAGGCGAAGGACTCCGGGAGACTACACTCAGACCGCATAGCACTGATTGCATCCTCCATGGTGCAGTTCCAGCGCTTAGAGACACCGTTCTGTTGAGGAGTAGCAAGAGCGGAGACCTTGTGAAAAACCCCGTGCTCTGCAAAGAAACTGTCCATCTCGCCAAGAAACTTGCCGCCATGATCTGAACAAAAAGTATGCAGCGTGTGGCGGGACTGACGCACGGCCATCACTAGCCAAAGGCGAACCGCGAGAGCGTCGTCACTCTTCTGACGCAGGCTGTAGACCCACCGCATCCGGGTGACGTCATCAGTCAGGGTCAGGACGTATTGGCCCTGGTCGGACAAAGACTCGAAAGAAAGAGGATCGAGAAGGTACGAATGGAACAATTTGAGGGAGTGAAGTGCTCGAGAACGAGAGTCAGGGTAGGTGCAGTGATGCATCTTACCCTGAGCGCAGAACAAACAATTGGTCTTATGCGGTTTCTCAAAAGAATCCGCGTCAAGACCGAGTGCGGGCTATGTCTGAATGAGCTTCGACATAGTGTCGGAGTCCACATGACACAGGCGACGATGCAGCAATCGCTGGTGCTCAGCAGAAAGAACACCAGTGACAAACATAAGAGCAGGATGAGAGGGGGAGCAGTCGCGGTATCTACAGTGTACTCCACCGAGAGTCCCATCAGTATGCAAGAAACGCACAGAAAGCAAGCTGAGCTCAAAATCAGGCACGAAAAGCACCTCGAAAATGTACAGGGGGCCAGACGGACCATCAAAGCACACAATCGCAACACCCTGGACCGGCAAGGACTGACCAGATTCTGTGTGAACGGAGCGAACAGACGCAACAGGACCGAGGACAACGAAGTCACTACGATGACAGGTCATGTGATGAGTGGCACCAGAATCGATAATACAAGTACCACCGAGATCACGACCGGAGGACGTCACTGTACAACGGGCAATGGAACACTCGGCCTCAGACGGGCGTTGAACGACAGGTGAGGAGGAACGACAAAGAGCACAGAGGTGAGACTCATGAATCCTATCGGTACCGTCACGCCCATCATCATCACATGCCAGTTGTGCCCCCCCACACGAGTCATCACGAGCGATAAGAACAGATGAAAAAACAGTATGTGAACCACCCGACTGTGACAAAACACTCACACCTCCCTGAAAGTGAAGCGCCAAAAGGTGACGGAGCCCGGCGATGGTGTGGTCACGTGGGTCCGGGTCGCCATTGCTCGCCGGTGGGGAAGCAAGAACTGCAGCAGTCGTGGTCGCCGTGCGACCAGAGGGTGTGCTGTTCGACGCAACCCATTGCGTGTGTGTAGCATGAAGTCCGCGAGTGATCCGTGCCCAGTCGAGTGGCTGCTGGCACTCGGTGTAGCGATGAGCGCCTCCACAATTGTAGCAGTGGACAGTGCGTCCACTGCTACCGTCTGATGACTGCTGTTGCTACAACTACTGCTGGCACGAACCACGCTTCTTCTTGCCCTTCTTCCCCTATGCCGCGGCTGTCACACCCTACATCTGAGTCGGGATAGCCGGGGTGGACGAGGAAGAGGAGGGTGTGTCAGAGGATGGAGAAGTGGAATGCAAGAGGGACGTCGGCGGTGACGCGATGACCGCTGCATCAAGGGGACTCTCTTGATGGGCCATGGCTGCCTCGCGGGCGGAAGTCACCTAGAGGAAAAGCTGATGCGCCAAAGGAAGAAGCTGAAGAGAGGTGGAGAAGGGATCGAGCACGGCATCGCTTTACCCCGAGAAGATGTCTGCGTGCTCAAGACAAACTCCGATCATGAGCGTGCGAAGCGTCCAGAGTTGTGTACCTCCTGAAGTCCCAAGGCGCGTGTAGATGCGCATGGCACGTCGCCAGTAATCGGCTGCGGGCTCGGCAGGTCCATGACAAAGGGAGTGAAAGGCACGAATGTGAGCCGTGCAGGTGGCGTGTGTCTCTACAGCAAGCAGGGACAATGCCAGGTCCCAGCCACGACATGGATCAGCACCCGCGCCTGTGCCGGCCTCTCCAAAGAATGGGCAAAATTCCATGACAATCTCGTGCGGCATGGCGTAAAGGAGTCTGCGCATTGCCCGAGCCGTTGTCAGCACCTGAGAGCGGTCTGTAACCTGGTACGGACTATGATAGTAGGGCCATACCCCCTCTGAAGTGGCCCAGACCTGGAAGAGAGTCTCCCTACTGTCAAATCCATCCTCGCTGACATAGCGTGGGGGCGGTGTCTCGAAGTTCTTGGGTTGCCACTCCGTGGGGAGAGCAACCACAGGCTGGGAAGGATGAGAGATGGGGAAGACACTGGGACAAGGAATGTCGCCGAAGAAGGGATCGGGTGAGGATTGGATCTCTGGGAACAGGAAACCAGAACTCGTCTGAAGCTGACGGAGATGCTCCTGAAGTACGCGGATCTCCCTCTTGTGGGTGTCATCCTCCATCCCTGGCATCTCAGGGTCCTCATCCAAAGGATCAAGAACTTGCAGGTCCTGTCCTACTGGTCTCCTCGGTGTAGATGTTGACTACTGTCCAGAAGGTATGGCACCGCCGACTCCCCCAGATGTCTATTGTGGGGTCGTAGACTGACTACGAAGAAGATCAGTGAGCACATGGATGGCGTCAATCTGCTACTGCTACTGACAAATCTCATCCTGCTGTCTTCGCAGATCCGCAATGGCCTGAGAGCGTGGGCTCAGGACCTCTGAGGAGGAGGAAGAGGGGTCTGGTGGTCCTTTCCCCTTGTCATCGGTCAGAGCCATGTCAGCGCTCAGTATGGACCGGGACGTCAAACCGGTCGGATTTCAGAACCTTCAGCGGTTCTCGAGGAGTTGAAGCGCTGGCAATTTTTTACCTTCCTACCCCGAAATTTGACTAAGGCAAGTGCTCACGCCAGCAAGGGTTTGCTGATGTCAGCACGAACCTGATGACATCAGCAAGGAAAATGCTGATGTCAGCACCCCTTTTCTTTGGTTGAGAACCCTCACGGCCGTTGGACGGCTGCTCTGCGGCAGCCGTGTGGAAGCTGCACAAAAGCTCCACAGCAGCTTCCGCTCGGCTACTGCTACTATTGCACCTACGCCTACAACTGCGGCCGTACAGCTGCTTGCGCAGCTGTGGCAACAGCAGCGCGCTGCTGCTGTGTCACGACACTGCTGCGTGCTGCTGCTGCTACACGCTGCCACTGCTGTGCATTGCTGCTGCTGCTGCTCACTGCTCCGCGTTGCTCCTGCTGCATGCTACTACTGCTGCGTGCTGCTCCTGCTGCGCGCTACTGCTGCTACGCGCTGCTCCTGCTGCGTGCCGCTCCTGCTGCTGGCCACCGCTGCCTGCTGCGGCTGCGGCCTACTGCCGCTTCTGCTAGCGCCAATGCCAGCAGCTACTAGCGGCTGCCGCCTGCTGTAGTTGTCGCCTGCTACTGCTAGTGGCTACTATTGTTGCACTCTCACGTGTTGAAGGTGGGTGACGTCGTCGGCAGTCGGGTGAAGTCGACAGGTCCCAGTGGATCGGCTATAGCGGTGACACTCACTGTTGTTGCTCTACTACGTCTCTGCTTTGCAGCTCGGCAAGAACTGTCTCACCGCTGTGATACCATGAGAAGATGTGTGGAAGCTTCCTAGTGACACGGTCGTTGACTAGGCGTCAGTGCTAGGTCAGACGGTGACGACAGTCACAAGTCGTACACACAACGGCAAGGGTGTGGCTAGAAGACACAAGGCGAAGTTTCAGAATGCTTCAATAGAATTTTCAGAGAGAAATGAAAAATGACAGGTCCATGGCATAAGTACCTACCGCGGCGCACGGCGGGTGTCACATGCCCTTGTGCTGTAGCACAAGGACTGTCCTAAAATCAGCCCGAAACCACTGTTTTGGCCAGAACTCAGTGCAGACATGTCAGAACAGTACGCCGTCCGAACCTAGACGTGCAGAATCACAAGCCGGACGCTACGACTGGTCATGCATGCAACTGGCATCAAACAGTGGATGCACAATGCAAAAACATGCAAATCGGGCCCACGGTCAGTCCACCGATAAACTCCTACGTGCTGCAGAAAAATTGCAGGAGGTCCCAGACAATGTCCAGAAATCTGGGACGGTCTTCGGTCAGCTCCAAGCTGGTAGTCCACCACCAGACGACGCACCGGTACCACCTGGGTCCGCATCAGGGATCTGCACGGGCATGGACACGACCTAGTAGTCACAGTAAAATGTACAGGTCAACAGGAACGTCACAAATCACAACAGGAGGCAGAGGGAGGGTGGAAGCGAGGTGAGGTGGAGGTGGTGATGAGGTGAGGAGTTGGGGAAAGAGAGAGAGGGAAGGGTGTTATAAGGGGTAAAGGAGGTGGAGGGTTGTGAGGTGTGGGAAGTGGGATTGGATGAGGAAGAGTGCGGAGGACTCTTGGTGGGAGTAAAGAGGAAGGTCGAGGAGGAAAATGGTGAATATGGGAAGCTTGGTGGTAGGGAAGAAGGGCAAGGAGCAGTGGGGAGGTCAATTGTAGAGGTTGAGGTAGGGAGAGGTGGTGGGGTTGAGGTAGTGTGAGGTAGTGCATGTGGACAATAGGAGTTTAGGGAGCGAGAAATAGGGTGATGAGGAGGATAGGGTGGGAGAACAAGAGGAGGAGGGAAGTGATGCAAGGAAGATACCACAGCAAGAGACTTAGGAAGGAGGTGTGTAGAGGTAGGGGAGAAAGAGAAAGTGTGGGCAGGAGGGTATGTCATATAGATGACATTCATGAGCAGAGTAACGGCTTGGAGCAGGAGAAAAGACACGACAAAACACAGTTCAGCTAGGCTAGCAACCTGAGTAGCAAAAGTGGTGAGAGGCAGGAGGAGAGAACGCAGGCACAAAGAGAAATGAGATACCTGAAAAATTCCACAAGGAACCTAAAATTGGAAAAAGAAATAGGAAAGAATGCCAAGCATGAGAGGGTTTAGCAGATTACAATAAGAAGAGTGGGAAAGGAGCAGAAATGAATGGGCGGAGACAATGGGTGCATGGAAGAGAGGGAAGAGGCGTTGAGAGAAGACGTTAAAAAAAAGGAGATATTGGGAAGGAGGGAAGAGGAGGTGGCAAGAGGGGTAATGGAGAGAAGGAGGCCAGGCAAGGAAAGAAGGGAGGGGAAGGAAGAGGCATGGGAGAACAACGTGGCATAAAGGACAACATCAAGAGAGGAAAGTTGAGGAAGAGCAAAAACAATGGAGAGGAGAGGGAGAGGAGGGGAGGGGGTGGAGGAAGACGAAACAGAGGGAACATGGCTTCTACACAAGGATGGACTTTGCCCATTAACTACAAATTCTGTGGCTCCCAATTATGAGGGAGGGTCTTGCCACTAGAAGAACATGTGAAAATACTGACTAGGAAAAAAAACAAAAGTGGCTCCCATACGATGGTGGGTCTCACCAAGGGGGAAAATAATCGTGTGAATTACAGAAGCAAAAGGGAATGGGGCAGGGAGCTGTTGATATCAGTGATGACAGTAGCAATATTGATGGAAATGAAAATGACGATGATGAGGATGAGGAGGGGAGGGGCTGGCTGAGGTGAGAGAGGAAGAGAGATAAGGAGAGAGAGAGAGAGAGAGAGAGAGAGAGAGAGAGAGAGAGAGAGGGAGAGAGAGAG
>SZWC01000450.1:106833-140426 GCA_023375785.1 Penium margaritaceum
ACACACACACACACACACACACAGAGAGAGAGAGAGAGAGAGAGAGAGAGAGGGGGGGGGAGGAAATTAAGCAGAGAGGGGCACACAGAGGAGGGAGATACGGAATAAAACGGCAGGGGTGGGGAGTGGAAGAGATAGAGAGGAGGGAAGGATGAAGGGGGATGGAAAGGAGGTAGGAGGGAGGAGGGAGGAAGGACGAGAAGAGGGAGAGAGGGAGGGAGAACGGGAATAAGAGAGGGAGGGTTAGAAGGATGGAGGAAGGGACAAAAGGAAGGAGGGAGGGAGGGGAGATGGGGATGGATGAGATGGAGGGAGGGAGGTGGGATGAAGGGAAAGGGGGGATGGATGAAGGGAGAGATCTAGAGAGGAAAGGATGAACATGGAAAGGGGGGACATGGAGGGAACAAGGGAAGAAAGACACAGTAGTGGAGGAAGGGAGGGAAGGAAGCATGGAGGCATGCAGCAAGGGGTGGACAAAGAAGGTTGGGAGGAAGAGCAAGGGTTGGGAGAGGGACAGTGGAGGAAGGAGGTGAGGAAGGGAGGGATCAGGAGAAAAATAGAGGGAGGGATGGAAGGAGGGAAGGAGCTCAGGTGGGAAAGGGATAATGGATGAAGGGAGGGAGCGAGGGAGGGAGAGAGCAAGGGACAGTCAGAAGGTTGATGGGAAGAAGGGAGGGAAGGGAAGAAAGGGATGGGTGGGGAGAGGGAGAAAGGTTAAGAGGGGTGCCAGGGAGGAGGAAAGGGAGATATTGATCGAGGGAGGGAGAAAGGGAGAGATGGAGGGATGGGTTAAAGGGATGGAGGAAGGATGGGGGGTGATTCAGGGAGGAATGGAGGGAGGGAGGGATGGAGGGAGGGAGGATTAAAGGAATGGAAAATGGACAAAGGGAGAGAAACAGAGTAAGGGAGGAAGGAAAATGACGAGGGAGAAAGAGGGAGGGAAGGAGGAAAAGAAGGAGAGGATGGGAAGGGAGGGAGGAAGGCAGAGAGGCACACAGAAGGGAAGGAAGAGGAAGGTAGGGAGAGAAAAGCGAAGAGAAGGAGAGGGATAAACAAAGAGATGGAGGAGAGGTGGAAAAAAAGGAGGGATGGACAGATGGAAGGAGAGGCAAAGGGAGAAGGAAAAGACAGGGTGGAGAGATAAGCAGGAAGACAGGGACGGAGGGAGTGAGGGAGGACAGGAGGAAGGACAGGAGGGAGGGAAGGAGGGATGGGGAAGTGGACACACTCCATACACAGCATGTACACCACACATGTCATGCATTCCGTGAACGCCATGCACACCACACAGGCCACACTCGCCACGCATGCAGTGCACGCCATGTCTGTGACACGCGCCACGTGCACCACACGCGCTTTGCATGCCACGTATGCCATGCAGGCCACACGGGCCACATATGTCACTACGCACACCACATATGTGATGTACGCCATGCACACCACACACACAGAGTATGCCAAGCATATGGAGGGGAGCAAGGTACGCCATGCCTGCTGAGAGGGGGGTGGGGTGGGGCCAGCTGTGCCACATGAAAGAAGTGGAAGTCAGGCCCACACGTGCGGAGGAGGGAGGAGGAACCTCAAATGCATTGAGAGGGAGAAGGAAGAGGCATCCAGGGCGTAACAAGCACCAGGGATCAGGGAGGATAGGTTGCGGACGTTGAAGTTGCTGGCGTGAACAAGGTAGAGACGCTGACATCGTTGAGTTTGTTGAACAGAGGAGGGTGGGGGGGAATCACACCAAATGTGCATGGTGTGGTGAGGGGCACCATGAGCAGAGGAGAAACAAATACCACAAATACAGAGTAGGGTGGGGGAGGGGTGCCATGGGCACGAGGAGTTTGCTTGAGGTCATTGTTAACGAAAAAGGGTCGACAGAGAGGACGAGAGGAAAAGGAGATGGTGAAATAGATGTAGGTCAATACAAGGCTGGCTCAATACCACATTGACGAAGATGGCTTCAGTTTGTGGTGGCTCTAAGGAAATGTATGATGAATAAGTAAGGATAAGAGGAATGAGGAGACAGACTATGTAAAGGTGTGGCAGGGAAAATCCCAATCTCCCTGAAAACAACATATCCCAAATGCCAATAATTTTTTCCATGCTCAAATGGTACCTAAGTATGGGCTGCAACAGTAAATAGGTGCAGACCCTTGCGCTCAAGGATGAGAGAGGGAGAGTGAGGGGTTACAAGGGCTCGACGGAAATGCCGGTCGATGTCAATCAGCTAGAAATTGTAAATTTCATTGTTTTCTCACCTGTTTTGGTAACACAACCCCTAAGAAGTTTGGAAACCTACATGAAACCCACCTCCAAACATACTCAAGGGGTTCTGGATTCTTTCGTTCTTCAGGCGACAAGGTCATGCAGATTCACTCAATAAAATGGGGGACTTTAGACTCTCCATTCCCTTTCTTATTTCGGTTAAGTACAAGTCCTACTTTCTATGTGCCAACCAAATACAAAACCTCCCCTTCATTATACCCAAGATTTTGAGGTTTTATTTTCACACAGGCACCTTCATGGCCTCGCAGTCACAAGACTCTTCAGTTGTTCCGTTTCATACATACACATTTTCTGTGATTACTTTCATAACAGAGTGCATGTTGACTTCCAGATTTGTATGCCAATTAGTCATGGGAATTTTGGCCAGCTCTTCCAACCTCCGGTGTTCCATTCTGGGATACATTGACATGTTCGACCACTTTCCAGAAGGGTTCATAAAACTGTCTCAAAGGGTATCAACATTTTGATGCTGAATCCTTGCCGCTAAATAAACTTTTACAAAGAATTCTCTTCAGAATGTAGACATCCCCCGGTGTACAGACAGGGTTTATCAGAGTAGTGACTCACGACGCGGTTTCACGCACGTTACCGTACTGCTCTTTGATTTCTTTTTTTATGTATTTGGTTGAACGAATTCATGAATTTGGCTACATACAGGAACTATTTTGTGATATTTCAGTTAAACTTAAACAATTGGCTCAGAACAGTCCGTCACTTGTGGAAGAGAGATCATAAAAGACATGATGTTTTTGCCTTTTTTTTTAATGTTTCACGCCCTTCCGCAGGTTTTCCAAGGTTTTGATGCACTTTATCCGGGCACACACGTGGTTTGTTCCACGTCAGTGGCACGTATTGTGCCAATGGGGAGAGGTGCATATGGGGACGTGGAGTCTAGTGGGGCAGAATCTACGGATTTCAGGTTTCAGTAGTGTGTTGGCCGTCAGGGGGTCAGAAGTTCTGGATTCGAACACGCCTCCAGATCTCCAGAAAATTAAAATCGGTGTGTAGGTGTGGAAGATGTACGGAATCAAGGATACAACATGGCCCATTTTGTTTGTTTTTTACTACAGGAAAACAAATGGAACGAGGTGTGAATCTAAGTTACACCCTGAAAATTATTTTTGACCACGAAATCAAAGATCAGTACGGTATTCAACTCAAGCATCTAAGACCTTGAGTATGCTTGATTATTTTCTTGGAAAATCTACATTTACGATCAATTTTTTAGAAATAATCAAAGAATTCAACTAAATTCTGTGTACGAACTATGCAGGTGTCATACTTTTCCACTATGTATTTTTTCCTGCAACCCCTACCCGTTCACTACCTACATTTAACGTAAGACTTGGTATTAGAGTAAAATTGGACTAGAGGGGCCAACGAAATCTTCACTCCTATAGAAAACCTCACACACATATGCCACATACCTCTACCATCCAGAAGTTTGCAGAATCTGCAATGAAGATGGCAACAGGAGCAAGTGCAACCGGCAAATACTCTGACAATGGAGAGAGAGCAGCACATGATGCGAGCAACTCTCCGAGCAGTCGAAGTAGCAGAGACAGCGTACATTACAGGCTAGCCAGCAAATGGCTTGGGACAAAAAATTTCAACCTGGTGAAAGACCTGTCGGGCTCAAGAAACCTCTCCCCACCAATGTTGCTCACCGGGAAAAAATCACGAGCAATGATTGGAGCCACAGGTCCACAAGCGATGGTGAACAAGGATCTGCACCAGAAAATGGATGACACTCAGGGCCTCAACAACCATCTACTCCAACAACCGAATGGAGGCGCTTTGCAACTCGCATGCGCAAGATGGAGTATTCACCAAGAAATACAAACAAGTCTTCAATGAACAAACTCTGGCCAGCACCACCTGAAACGGCTGATTTCATAAATCAAAATTGATCAACTGTCCCAATGTGGCTGACAAGTTTGAAAGTGTACTTCACCACTGCTAAGGCCAATAAGGACGCGGAGAGACCTCAGGGTGTGGATTTCACATAGCACCAAACTAAGAAAGTTGTCCGATCTAAAAGACGTCCAACAAAAATAGGAGGCTAACACAGCCAGAGAAATGGCCCATCTTGCCACTTTCACATTGTCAATCATACAATCTATACCTTTCCCATGGATTAATCCAACACAGCAAGTTTCTTTCTTCCTACTCAAAGACTGGAACAGATTCACTTGGCAACAAGGGAGGAAGAAGCAGGGGGATTTGTAGCTACCACTACACGACAGCGCACGATACTGATGTCTCTGGATGTGACAATGTGATACTTGAAACAAGGAGGTCATGCATGACTAGTCCACATGAAAGCACAGGAAGAGGAAGAGATGTAGGCAGCTGATGCAATGGACTCAACATCCTCATTGACCTCAATACCTGCATAATTTGTAACCATGCCAGAGGAGTTTATACCACAAAACAAGGTATTTGAAGGGTTTTTTTCCTGGAAAATGCATTAAGTGCTACCATTGCAACATAGCGTTGAAAACCATATTGACATGAAGCCAGTGAGAGGACCAACGGTCAAGCAGACCTGTTGGATGAGCAGGAACACCAGCTGAACACAATGCTCATGCAGGAATGTATCCACCCATCCATGTCACCATGTGCAGCCTTGATACCTTTTCTCAATGAGAAAACTAGTGAAATACAAATGTGTGTAAAAACTGTTGTATGAAAGTACCACCAAGATTTGCTGCCCCCTTCCTCGAGAAGACTAACTTTTTTACCAACTTTGAGAAGCAAGAATTCTGACTTAAATCAATTTTTATACCTGTTATCATCAGATCCGTGGATCAGAAAGGGACTACAAATGGATGGCCTCTCACACTCACTATGGTGACTTTAGTTTCCTGTTCATGCCATTTTTACTCAAAAATGTCTCTAAAAAATGTTTCTGGTGGAAATTAATAACATCTTTCAAAAACACCTCAAAGACTTTCTCATGGCCCACTAGATGGCATCTTTCTGTAAAGCTGCATGTCAGTGGAGCAAAGTGGTCATCAAAGCTTCACAAAGACAGAAGTTATATGTAAAACTCTCATCTTGTGAATTCATTCACTTTTGGGACAAGTTTTTGGACCGCGCCATTGGCAGTAGATGACAGGACTTCCTCCTTTCGCTGTTTCCTGTGGTAAAGTCTTCTGATTTCTCACATCATTGGACAGCGGGGCTCATTTTTTTGCCTTGTTTGGAGTAATAACCAGTGTGATTAGTTGCCTTTATTGCATGAATCACAATGGACCCAAATAACTTGGCATCAGTCTCTGATTACCCAATGCCTACCTATGTTCAATAACTTTGAGTGTTTTTGGGAATATGAAACTACCACCGTCAATGTCTTTAGTTGTATTCCTGAGTGTTTGTGTCTCTCTCTGGTCTCACTTGAAAAACTACCAAGTGGAATTAGGATGTTAGTGAACAAGAAGATTCCATCTTTTTGGGAAATTCTCTGACCTTGATGCTACATATATGATTGGAAATACACCATTGGACTACATCATGGCTAGTGACGCATCCGATCGAGAAATCAACACCATTATCCTCCAGGAAGATAGCAGGGGTAAACTTCTGATTGGGTACATTTTTCATTAATTACACGGGCCGGAGCCAAACTATGAGGTGTGCAGAAAAGAAAGTTTGGACATTTTATGTGGAGGTATTATCTGGAATTCTGACAATGTGACATCTGGAATGACCACCACACCCTTTTTTCCCTTTTTTTAAAGTTCAAAGAAATGTGAGCCATCAACAACATCGATAGGTGTAGTTCCTTGATTCCAAAATAATATAGGACATCGAGTACTATCCTCAATAGACAAATCAAGCCGATGCTTTAGGCTGATGGCCAGACCTGATGGTTGAGGTCAATGCGTTACATAATGAGCAAGGCATGTACCCTAAATGATTGTTTGCGATGGGCTACAAACACTTTGGCGGATATACTAAAATTCCATATTCCAACAAATTCCAGTTAGACGCTCCATGCTGGCGAGGGTGATTTACTCACAAACTCATCGTACAACCAGGCAAAGGACTTTGGAGGATGCCATTGGAGGAATCCCACAACACCGGTCCTGGAAAATACTTATGCAAGGATAAGAGGCTAAAGAACTCACAAAAATCAACTTTTGGGGCATGATTCAAACTGGTGTAGTAAACTAGTACAAGATATGAGGTGTGTGCGTACGTCATAAGTCGAGATGAGCCATAATCCAGGGTTTTCTTCAAATGCTACGAGTGCCCAAAGAACCATGGTTTAACATCTCCATGGAATTTGTGATGGGTTTTCTTGTCACACCTGAAGGGTTTGACGCAATCCGCATGATATTTAACCAAATTTCCACGATGTCGCATTTCATTGAGATGATAACAGCCAGCACCAAAGAAACAACATAGTTTAGCTATGTCATTAAAATACAAGGTGTTCCCTCCTCGATCACCAATGACCAAGATGGGATGTCCACAAGTATATTTTGGTAGGATTTTTTCAATCACTATGGTATTTAGACCAAGTTTTCAACATGAAATCATGCTCAGATTGATGGGAACAATGAGAGGACCTATCAAACACTCAGAAAACTACTCTGAACATCATGGGAGCCACAGAACAATGACTGGGTGGTCAAATTCCTGAATGCCAAACTCGTATACAATTCCGCAACCTCTGAAGCAATGGGTAAAACTCCTTTCAAGGTAGTCTACTAAAAACTACCCAAAACCTTTGCATGCTTTCCAAGTTCAAGCAACATAATCACCATGGACATCCAGCAGTGGTACATTTGTAGCATATGGGAGGATACATGTCAAGCAATAAAAAATACACAATTGGCCTTTAAAAAACAAAACAAGCATCAGAAAGAAATCTAATTCAACGTCAGTGATAACATCATGTTTCACTGTGCAGAATCTAAGTTGCAAAGAAAATACTGTGCAAAACTGAAACCCAAGTGGTTGGCCTCGTTCTACATGACGAAGATGAAAACACATGTTTTGTCCAAGCTTTGTTTACTTGAAAACATGAAAATCCATCCAGGTTTCTATGTCAGCCGGCTCAAACTCTACTGAATCTCCAGTGGCCTTGAAATAGAGGTACCCCTGCCACCACCTGTCAAAGTGGATGAGGATACCAGGTACAAATTCGAAGACATCCTTGGACACCGGTGACGAGGTAAAGTCACATGATCGCTGAGAAGCCAGGAGAAATAATTCAGGCATCGATCATCAGATTGATAACTACTTTAGCCGTCACCGGCTTACATATTGTAACATGCTGACATGTTGCGGCTAAAAAGGATGGAAGCATTGCGATTCCCTCAACTCTGCAACTGGAAGCTTCTTTCATAATGCTAATGGCCCACCGTACGTTAACTTCTAGTACTTCACTTCCATGCAACAACCTTGCACAATTCTTTCACGCAATTGTGTTGTCCTGGAGTTAAAAAACGTTGCAAAAATAACAATTAAAGGAGGAATTAAAACCAGTGATAAGCAATGGTAGCACAGTGAAGGATTCGGCGACTGAGGAAAGCCAGCACACAATGCACCAATCATCTGGAGAATTTCCAATGGGAGTAGCAATGCTGCAGAAATCTACCCAGAAAATGGGGTGATACCGATGAATCCAACGGCTAATCTGATGACATACTCGTTGGACTCAATAGATCCCTCGCCATTGCCACTTCTCTCTAGGACAACACTTGCAGCAGTGGGCCAGAGATCCAAGCCGGAAAACAAGGATCAAAGAGGACCTACATAAAACATTTTTTATGCTCAATGACTTCAACAACTATCTGCTCTAACAATTCAAAGTAGTGATGGAGGAGCTTTGCAATTCATGCGCGCAGGAATCAGTGCTCACCGCAAGGACCAATCAACTCTTGAGTGAAATCCACATCCACCCAAAACTGCCCAATATGATCCTTTATGTGAATTGAAAGGGAAATGTGGACGTGGCTAGCAAGTTTTGAGGTATAATATCCAACTATTAAGGTCAGAGATTACAACATTAATATTGACCTTGCAGACTCCCTTTTGCATGGAACTACACTAAAGCGGTGGACTGATCTACAGAAAATCCAACCGCAATAGGGGACCTAGGAAATCAGATCATCGGTTCACTTCACCGCTCTCACATTGTCGACCGTAGGCATTCTACCTCTCGAGCAGATCAATCTCACTTGGCAATATGTGCTGAAGACTGGAGTGACTTCACGTGTGCCGTTCTTGCACAAGTCCAGAAGCTGAACAGGAAGTTGGACGTATGGTATGAGCTACATTTACCTTGTCAGAAGTCCACCATCATAGAATACATGTGGTACTTCTGAAAAATCATCACCAAACATACAGCTGTCCCAAATAATCTCTCTTTTTAATACAACAACCTCAAACATGAAATCTGACGCGCAATTATGAATTTTTTCATCCAAGATGACCTTTTCACATGATCACAGTCGGTAATCACATCTATAGTGTTGAATACGCTTGATGCATGAATCAAATGGCTGGTAATCCCAAGGCCACCATTCATATTGAAGCAAAGTGAAGACCTCGACTCTGATGGAGATTGAAGTTTTCAATAAGCAGAACTAGCGGCTCCACTGGACTTATAAAGAATCAGGGCACATCTTACATGACATTTGCTAATGTCAACAGCAGTAAAAAAAATGGGGGGATAAGTCACCAAAAATGGAGAAAATGGGAAACAACAAAATGCAGTATTAGACGGCAGAACTCCTATCCAGTTCAAAAAACCTGAGTGTTTTTTTAACCGCGGGTTGACCAAACACGCATCTGAATGGCTTCAAACACCATGCATGAGGGTTCCGTATATTTGTGCCAGAGCTGATAACTTGATAGGGTGTCTGCATTCAACAATAAATGACCTTCCATTCTCTGACTAACAGGAAAACCGAGAAAACAAATCAGATTCCAAACAACTACTATCAACATTGTGTGACAACAAGACATTGACAGGGCGATGAAACCACCAACCACCGAGCTCACATATAGCTCCGCGACCTTCGTGAAAATGAAAAATTCCTCTTTTGAAGTGGTTTACTACAGACTCATAGAAGTTCCAACATGTTTGCGAGTTTCAAGCAACATGCCCTCTGTCGACATCCAATGGTGAGACTTTTGTAGCATCTTGGATGGGACACGTCAAAAGCTTGCAAAGACGCAAGGGCTGATGGGGCAGCCTAAAATTATTGGACAGACATAGAGTCCCATGTCAATGATCACATCTTACTTAGCTCAGCAAATGACAAGCAGGAAGACCAAGATGGCACAAAGCTAAACCCAAGTGGTAGGGCCTGTTCACCACTGAATAATGTGGACACCTGTTGTTGCCAAGCTTTGTTTGATTGAAAGCATGGCCATCCACCTGATTTTCCACGTTGCTTGGCTAAAAAGTTACCAAGAACCCAGTGAGCCCTTCCATTGCTAGAAGTTACCCCTGCCACAACCTATCGAAGTGGACAAGGACACAAAAGACGAAGTTGAAGACATCATTATACATCAACGACGAAGAAAATCATGGAATACCTCGTCAATTTGCATGGGTACGATGCGTTTCATAACCGTTCTGAAACCTGCAAGAACTTCAAAGATGTCAATCACCAGATGTATAAGTAGCCGGCACCGGCCTAAGTCTTCTCGTAACGCATGAGGATGTTGCAGATAAGTGGGAGGGAAGTGTTTTGTCCCCGACATACACAAGTCTCTAAACTCCACAATTGGGCATTTTTCTCATTGCATTCATAGATCATAGTGTGAAGATGGCCAGATTTTACGCTCATCGGTCGTGGGCAGTTTAGGCCTTGACCTTCGGTGTTATGTTCGTGAAGATTATCACAGGTTTGACAAATTTCCAGAAACATTGACAGAACTTGTGTGAATTTTATTGATATTTTAATACTATCTGATGAACTTCTCCAAAAATCTAGAAACCTATAGAAAAGTGGCTTGATATTCTCAGAACCTCCGTAGGCTTAGAGGTAGAATTTCTCAAAGCAGCAACTAACAATGTGGCTTTGTGCGCTGTGCTTGACTTGAGTGTCCAAAACCATAAATATACCTCATTCTTGTTTCTGTACTTGTATACATGCCCTGAATAGTGTTGAAACTTGTTATTGAAATACAATTCAATGATAATTGCAAATGAATCAAGTGTCCTATTTTCCAAATCATTTCTGCTCTACAGCTACTACTTTCTCTCCACTGGATGTTCTGGTTTTCTTTCAGCAGGGGGTCTAGGACCCCACACCAAAATCTTGTGTGCATTCCATGCGTTGTTACATCCTAGGAATACACGTATCCCTAAACTCAGCGATTAAGCATTGATGTTCTTAAACCCATGGCCCACCGCGTATCGGCCTCAGGATGTTTACACCGATCTGCTAAGGGTATTTTAGCCACCTGTCCCGACCTCTGGTATTCCTCATCCAAATATTGTAACTCATTCGGCCACCTTCCAGATGGGTCGACTGAAGTCTCACAAACATCATTGGTTTTTTGAAACTGCTCCATTGAATTCTCAATGATACTAGACCTTTGTAAAATCACGTGTCAATACTTTTTAGGCGAAAAGCCTTGACTCATTGGGGGAGTTTCTTGAAGAAACCACTCACGACACGGTGTTTCTCGCATTACCTAGCTCGAGAACCGAAGACCAAACGTATGCCTCATTGGCATTCTTGTTGTTGTTATATAGGCTCTCGGCATGTTTGACACTTGTCATCAAAGTACACTTACTGCTAAATACAAACTATCCAACTGTCCCGATTCCTTAAGATGCCTTCTGATCCGCACTTCATCCCTATGAACCATCAATTTTCCACTCAGCGGAACACTTGATATCAGAGCACAGTAGCATTAGAGAGACGACCGTCACATTACATATACAGAGACAAACTTGTAATAATTTTCACCACATCTCTGCCGTTAAGAAGTTCGCAGACCTCACGACGACAACGTTGAATGGAGCGAGCGCACCCGGCAACGTGCAGCAGTAACCGGCAAGGTATTCGGTTATGGAGGACCAGAAGCACGTGGTCAATGACGCTTTCAAGCAAAACAGACGTATCTTTTGTAGTGAATGACATAGCACTGACCACCATGACGACCAACCCAGTGATGGATCCCTCACGGTCGGAGAATCCTTCACCTCCATCGTTTCCCACGATGAAAACATGTGGCAGAAAAAGAGGTACTGGATGGCAGTTTTGCATGAATGATGACATGTAACACAAAATGTTGGGACTCAAGAGCCTCAACATCCATCTACTCCAACAACTCAACGCAACCATGGAGGACCTTCAGAATACGCACGCACAGGAAGCAGTTTTCACCAAGAGCCTCAACATCCATCTACTCCAACTAATCAACTCTTGGCTAAGCCCTAAATTTGATCGGTACTTCTTGAGTCATTCGATTTTGCAAACTCCAACAAACCGACGGTACGGATGTGGCTGATGAGTTTGGATGTATATTTCACCGCTCCTGTGATCAGCAGAGTCAAAAGGAAGTTTGATCTAATGGTCTCGCTTTTGAGTGGCACATATTTAAGTTGGTGGTCCAAAAAAAAGATCATCCAAGGGCAGGAGTAGACCAGCATAGCTAGATCAACAGCTCACGTGACCACTCTCGCATAGTTAACCATAGTCGTTTTACCTCTCGAGAAGATCACTCCAACCTAGCACGAATCGTTGACTCCACCACAGATCTCGATGGACTTAGCGCACGACATACTCATACACTATGGAGATTTTAATGACAATTCTGATTAATGGTACAAGCTTCAACACCTACATCAGTAGTCCAGCATGGCAGATTACACATGAAACTTCCACGAAATTATCGTCACTAGTAATGACCTCAACGCCAATGAACTCCATTTCTTCCACAACAACAGCCTCAAGCACGACATCAGGCGAGCACTGGCCATATATGTCATCAAAGACAGCCTTCTGCAAATGATAGAATTTTTTACATCGATAGCACCCACTACAATGCTTGGATGCAGGAGTCCAATGGTTGGTGACCCCAAGGCCACAACAGATGTCATGGAGGGAAGTCGCAGTCAACGGAAACCTCATCTTCCATGGGGATTGAAGTTGTGTATCAGTAAAATCAACAGATGTCCTGGACTTGCGAGAAGCCGGGACACATCTCGCACAACTTTTGGAAACAGCACCAACTAGCCGAAAAGGGGGGAAAGTCAAGGAGAAAAAATGAAAAGTCGAGAAATCGCGAAGGGCAAGAGTGGATGGTGAAACTCCTTTCTGGTTGGAAAAATCTGTGCCGACCAATTCCCCATGTTCAGAAGAAGTTTACATCCCTTGTCAAGGAGTTGGAAGGAACTTTTGCAAAAGAACTGCCTCAAGAGTTACCTCCACAACAAAGCGCCGATCACCGGATAGACCTGAAGCCGGAAAGCAGACCGACAGTGAAAAATACCTATTGGATGAGCGACCATGAGCTGACCAAACTCAAAAGGCTGCTCTTGGTCATGGGCCCATCATGCCATCCGTCACCCTACACAAAACCTGTACCTGTCAAAAAGAAGGCCAGGCACGGACGTGGGTGGATTACCGGGGATTTGAATGGCATCATCATCAAGAACCGCCATCCTCTTCCGCAAGCAAACAGACTTTTCAACAAACTCCGCGGTACGGGAATTTTCGCCAAAATCAACCTGCATAGAGGACATCATCAGGTGCACGTACCTGACAAGAACGTTGGGAAGATGATTTTCCGCACCAGATAAAAGCAATTCAAGTTCACGGTTGTGCGGTTTGGACCTACAAATGTCCTTGGGATATACTTTTCGGTCATAACTTGATGACTCCATCGTCATGTATTGCAATGACATGCTGGTGTATAGTTGCACCCAGGAGGAGCACAATGGAAATCTATAAAAAGTTCTCAATATCGTACAAAAAGAGAAATTCTAGAGAAAGCACTTGAATTAAGACTTCGGTCACTACAAAATTAAGTTTTTAGGCCATATGATGAGCGGCAGATGGATCAACCACGATGGCATGAAGACCAGCCACTTGAACAACCAAAACACCCTTGAAAGAGGGATTTCTCATTCAATGGTTATGCTGACCTTATCAGTCCAACATGGCATGCATGCCACACCGCGTCAACAGAAAATCAGCGATCTCGGGAATCCTCATTTGCGTTGATGTGAGCCACTCAGTTGGAAGCTCGGTCGGCGTATGATTTTCCAACCAGACAGTGTCGGAAAATTGTGGTACAGTCCCGACTTTTAGTGTGATCTTCTCTAGTGGTTTACGTCTTTCGTTCTGGGTGAATCAGAGACTGAGCGTGAGCTTTCCGATCGCCTCACGCTATGTGAGCAGGAATTTAGAGACAGTTAGTTTGCGAAGGGAATAACGGCATTTTGCGTTAGTTTTTATCCATAGACATGATCAGAATATTTATTGGGCTAGTCATGAGCTCTCGAACGCACCAAACCGCGCATGATTCGGCCAACTGTAGCCCAAGTTACGCTTGCCGAAGCGCAGGTCTTACCCACCACAGAAATTCCTAATGCCTCCATGGTGCGCACACGCCGTGGCGCCTTCCTTCACGTGCAAAATGCCTTTCCCAAGGCGGCGATCCCATTGCACATGCTGGAGGGGTCCCCTGCACTGTTGCGACACACCTCCCCCACTTTTGGGTCGAGGTTGGTGATGGGGTGTGACGATGTTTGAAACCTGTCCGCGGACCTGCAGTAAGAATTTTGACGGTCCCCGAGTAACAGAACGTACTACTGAGTTTTGGACGCCGAGCCAGGAGTTTGGCTGTTCCTCGGTAAAAACCTGCACTACTGGATCCGGTGGATTATTCACTGGGCGCCTAGGCAGTCTTTCCGGAGCAAAATCTCCAGACTGACATTTGTTACTCAGTTCGGTCGATTATTCACTGGAAGTCAAGTCGTGGCCGGCTCCTAGAGCAGCCGCGCACATCCCAACTTTGGAAGCTCATATCTCCCTCGATAATTGTCCGATTCCGGTGAAACAACTTTCAATGGATTGAGTGAACTGTCAACTTTCAAGGACAATCTTTCATTTTAGAATCCAAGCAGTCCTTCAGCTGCTAGATCCAACTGCAATGATTTTCTGCTCTCTGGCATCTTGTCGGCGTCTCCCGGTGCCTCACCTCGGCATGCGGAGGGGCAACAGACAGGAGCCTCGTCGTCTAATCCTATCCCTTCTCCTTTCGTGACTCCTTCTTATTTCTTTGTGGTTACCCCCTTTTTGGGTTTGTTGGTGCCATTCTCAACCCTTGCACGAGATTTGACCTGGCTTTCTACAAGTCCAGTAGATCCGTTGATTGCATTGATCGACGGTGTCAATCTCCATCGGAGACAAGGTTTATGTTGACTGCAAAATTCCTCTGCCACGATAGGAATTGTGGTTGTGGATTCTCTAGCATTTTGATCCCTACATCCGAGCATTGTAGTCGGTGTTGTCCATGTGGTCGGTTGTTGCGATTATTTGTGGAAGGCCGTCGTGGATGCTAAACATGGAGATTACTCTCCGAATATCGCACTTGAGGCCATTGTTGTAGTAGAAACATCGTTTTTTGGGTGCGAGGTTGCTACCGGTGATGATTTTGCAAAAATGCTGCGTATGTTCCACCAGGTTGGACTACTGAAGCAGACGTTGAAACCTATACCGTGCATCAGAATTCTCGTTCAGTTTTCTGAAGCGGGCGAGTGCCACGTGCAAGAAGTCACTCCACCATTCCGGTGGCGTGAGGGAGTCGTGCCATGTAGAACTCATTTGTTCGAGAGGTTGTATGACCATGGTCGACGATGTGAAAGCGGTCGCGTGAGCCGTTGATCCAACGCTGTTTGTCTCCAGCTGCCATTGGGTGGTCTTTAGATTTTACCACCATCTTACAGACGTGCCACGCAAATGTGAGGCCGCGAGGCAAATCTTTGTTTTTTGTTGTTGACCCTAGCAGCGGTGACATGCACCTCCAAACTTTTCCAACATCCTGATCGTTGGTCCGTTTGAATTTCTAGGATCAGATGACTCAAGAAGTGCCGGTCAAATGTAGGATTCACTCGAGAGTTGGATACTTCTTTCGGTGAGTAATGCTTCTCGTGCACAGGAAATCTAAAAGCTCCTCTATCACCGCATTGAGTTGTTGGAGCGGATGGGTGTTGAGGCTCTCGGGTTCTGACAACTTCTTATGCAACTCTTCATTAATGCGAGATTGTCCGTCGGTGCCTCCTATCGCGCCACGTGTTGTCCTAGCGGGTTGCGGCAGAGGCGAAGGATTCGTCGAGCCCGAGGGGTCTGTCACTGGATCTGCCATCGGGTTTGTCAGTGCCACACCATTTGTCACAAAGGTTGCCGCTTTGGTCTGGTTTGACTTGAGAGCATCATTGTTTGTGTGTTACTAATCCTTTAGCACTGGAGTATTTGCTGGTGATTGTTGCTCATCGTAGGGTGCGCTCGCTCTGCTCATCGTTTTTTTTTGCGAGGTCTGCAATCTTCTGAATGAAGATGTGTTGAGAGGTTGTCGCCGAGTAGTTGATGTGACGGCTGCCCCTCTAGTGCCACTCTGCTTTGATTACGGAAGGAACATAGGTGGTTCACAAAGATGAGGTGTCGAGGGCTAGGCAATTTGAGGAATTGGGGAAAATGGGTAATTTGTATGAAGTAGTAAGTATACTTCAATGACAAGTATCGAGTAAGTCGAGCTCATACTTACGATGACGAGAATCATAATGAGGCATATGTTATGTCATCGGCACTCGAGTTGAGCGACATGTGCAAGGTTGTGTCGTGAGTGGCTTTTTCAAGAAGTAATGCCTAGAAATTGGGGGGCTTTGAGATCATCAAGGCGGTGTTTCATAAAATTCTAGCGTAGTCAATAAGTCAACTGAACAGTATCGAAACATCGATATGGTTTGTGAAACTTCTTTCGACCATTCTGGAAAGTGGTCAAAGTTGTCAGAACCTTCTGGAACGAAACACCACATGTTGGGGCAGATGGCCAAAATTCCCTCAGCCAGTCGGTTTAAAAATCCTGATTTCGACGTACAATGAGCCATAATTTTTTGGAGAGGAATTTCCACTCGCAGAGTACAAGGACTTGTGTACATCAGGGAAGTAACACTTAGGATAGTGGTGGAGTTGGAAATATTTTTAAGATTGGAGTACCTTGGAGGACCACGCTGGGATGGGGGCAAGTTGGACGTCAGTTGTAGGGCATCATAGTATTTTTCACACAACAAATTTTTAACATAAAACATGAAATGTAAGGACAAGACAGCCTGGCGTAATTAATATGCAATTTTTCCAGGCTAGCTAACCTGTTCCTTGACCAAAGCTAGGAGGTCGCAAGATCCTTGACGAAAACGCGTAAATAACCATCAAGCTCCTCCCATAATGAGAATGTCGACAAAAGCATAGTATTAAACACTTCATGGACATTTCCACCATTCTTCCCAAACATAGAACGGAAATGAAACAAATCATTACATTTTAGCGAAGCAATGGCGTAGCTTCACAAGGCGTGACGAGCCGTGATGAATCCAGTAAGGAAAGACCACTCCGACAAGGTATGGTAGTCATTCGTTTCTTACAACGATGACCTTTTCCGAGCTCGTCAAAGCCTTTCGATGCTAAGTCTCAATGCCCAAGTTGCATTTGCATCAGAGCCAAGCCGACCTGTGACATCATCGTCCATCCTCTCTCCTTCGTGCGAGTGGCTAGCTTGTACGGATAGAGGAGCTCCACTATCAAAGATCAACCAACCTTACAAAGGTGCTCGCGGAACGCTACCCGTGAAGACGACCACTTCCACTGGCACTCAATCCTCCCAAATCCTTCTCAACCTCTCTCTCTCTCTCTCTCTCTCTCTCTCTCTCTCTCTCTCTCTCTCTCTCTCTCTCTCTCTCTCTCTCTCTCTCTCTCTCCCCCCCTACTAACCCATATGTCCTACACATCCCCACAACTCCAAGACGATCCCGCGCTCTTGGACATCCGTAGTGGTGAGACCCAAGGGAGAGTTCACACAAAAGAAAGGCAAGGGTGGAAGCAAGGGCCTGCTGTTGCAACGTAAGCAAGGCCTGACTACCACACCAGGCTAGTGACCAAAGTGGCAAGCCCCACTGGCCAAGGTTATTTTTGTTTTCAAGGAGGGCTAAGACAAGGGTCGGACTAATTGAAGACTGAAGGGTTCCAACACCGTGAAAGCGGAAAACGACCATAACTTGGCCCCTACATCTCAGAAAGAAGTGTCATTTTTTGTTGGGCTAATAAAAATGTTTTCCTTTTTATTCTATGACTAAGAGGTCGTCCTTGTGCCATTTGGCCGTGGCCAGTTTTTTTCCAACAGATTCTCACTTTCCATTGGATTCTAAGAGCTTTAACCACATCCTACTTTCAGGACTTTGGTGCTACACCCTTAAAATAAAAATTCCCTTAACATGGATTAACTCCTTCCAAAAAAGGGTGAAGAAACAATTCTCAAAAAACACCTTGGACCACCTCTCATGAGGCAAAGGATGATACGCTTTGGGAACCTCGGTCCACCGCTCAAGAGGGTGAAGGAGGGACACTTCAAAGCCACCTCGGTCCGCCTCTAACGAGGTGAAGGAGTGCACGCTTTGGGAACCCCAGTCTATCGCTTAAGAGGGTGAATGAGGGAACCTCAAAAGCTATCCCAGTCCACCTCTCACTAGTAAAGGAGGGCATGCTTTGAGAACCTTGGCCCACCTCTTGAAAAGGGTTCTAAATGAGGCTCTATCCATTTTAAAATAAATCACAAAAGAAGGAGGTTGGAAAGAGAGTGACCTGTAATGAGGCCTTGCAAAAGCAATGGCGGGCCTCGGGATTGGACTCTCCGTGGTTATGGGGCGTCTTCCAAATGTCAGCCCATGTTGCTTGAATGAGAAAACACCCATGGGGTCCAAGGAGCGTCGCGAGACGTTGGCGCTGGTGAGCCACCTCGCCAAGCCACGCCGAGAGTCGGTGGCGAAAGGGGGAAGGTCTCGACCGGCGTCTCCAAGAGACAAGAGGCCAAAGGCTCCTAACGATGGTCAAAAGAACAAAAGTACCCATGCACTTGAACCACGAGGCGAGGGGCAACCTTGCAAGTTGATCGATGAGCTCAACTTTGATCATGATACTCAACCGACTCCGGCCAACGAAGGCTCGAAGGCTCTTGAGGAGGGTGCAGCCAATGTTGCCAATCCCAAGGAGGCCATCAAGGATGGTTGAGCATGGGGACGAGTCCCCAAACAAGCCAGCGGACAAGATGGTCATCAAGGCTGAGTAAGACATGGATGAAGACGTTGATGCACACGATGCTGCCAAAAAAGGCAGGGATGCCGGGAAGTCTGCATCAATGGAAACTGCTGAGGAGGTAAATGTGGAACGAGTGTCTCAACGTGATAATGAAGGCGTTCGTAGTATCTCCTCCACCGAGGGCGAGAGAGGTCAACGTGCACACCCTCCAAGCATCGTGGTGACAGAATGCGTACTTGGCAGTGCTACGCGCCGCCTGAGTATTGAGGGTAAACTCGACAAGCTTCGTGCGTACCTCTAATCGGAA
This sequence comes from Penium margaritaceum, assembly GCA_023375785.1. Lineage (NCBI taxonomy): Eukaryota > Viridiplantae > Streptophyta > Zygnematophyceae > Desmidiales > Peniaceae > Penium > Penium margaritaceum. The sequence continues at coordinate 125,722 of SZWC01000450.1, forward strand.
GACATAGACCTAGCCATGACCATCATGGGCGCACTGGTGTACAATGGTGACATGGTGGACGCTAGCCTCCCTGAACAGGTGTTCATAATGCAACGATTCAATGAGAGTTTGTATGAAGAAAATTCCAAGATGGTCTTTGAGCTGGCAGCTATTGAGCACAAAGCAAAGTTGCCGAAGCAGGCACTTGAGACCCTTCGTGCAAAGGAAGTCACGAACCAATGGGTGGTGCTGAATGCGGCCGTGGGAGTAGCACACCATGCAGCCAAAGATGAGGTGGAGCAGATCTTTGAGCGTCGTGAGCACGCAAGCATCAAGAATGTACACAGGGTTGCTCAAAACGTGCTCCATTCTCCAGTCGGCGGACCGGCCCCATGGGCAGAAGCTGACGCACCACGGATGAGGGTCGCAGTTACACCACCTCGAGTCCAAAGGATGGGTGCGACCTGTGGCTGCGTGGTTCTAGAGCCGGCGGATCGCAATGATGGGAAGTGGAACGTTAACATTTTACTCAAAACTCTTCAGCACCATCTACGCCTTGCCAAGGTCAATATGGAGGAGTGGGGCACTCAAGGGATACACTCCCTTAAGCCACAACCCTTTAAGAGGCTGACACAACTTTGTGAGAAGAAGTAGTTACAATCTGACTCAAGTTTGGAGGAATATTGTGCACTCATGCGTGAGCTTTATTGCAAACACACTAAGTCGAAGAAAACAAAGAAGGGGTTGGAAGCTTACATGCAAGTTTGTCCTTGGAGAAGTATACTGATAATTTTGTTAAGACAACAAAGAAGGTGGATGAGCGTCAATTGACCGAACAAGTCAAAATTAACCTTTTTCTGACTGGCTTGGCCAGCCCATAGCTTCGGGTTTGTTTTCCTCCAGGATGACGGAAAGGAGTGGGAGACTCTGAGCGCTCTTGTGACATGCATTTGCAAGGTTTACAACATGAACACTGGGCTTTCGGATTGCGATGCGCACAAGAGTCAAACTTCATGTGGGACTCCAGTCCCAATAGGTAGTGGCCCAATGTTCTCTTTAGACATAGCATTGGAGCCTTCAAAGAAGTTTTGTTGTCATGATGGAGGTAACACATCCCACAACACTGTCATCTGCAGGATCTACAAAAAGGCCAGACACATCGTACGCAATTTTTGTCATTGCAAACAACAGTTACAATAGTAGCAGCAGGGACAACATCACAGCTATCAGCACCACGAGCATGTCTCGTGCCATGGCAGGGGTTAGCATTGCCTAAATGGCAAAGGTCTCCGATTCGCTTTCACGGGGGTGGCCAAAAGCAAGGTGGACAGCGTCAGGACCATGACAATGCCCCAGTAGGTCAGGGGCGCCCCAAGAAGGGCCAACGCCAGGTCCAGGCCTTTATAGACATGCAACACATTGGTGCACATTGTGGCCAGCGTGGACACAGACGCCAGGATTTTGAGTGAGGAGCAGACGGACGCGCCCGCCGTCCCTAGCATGGCCATGAGTAGGATTTTCAAAACCCCCATTACCCATGACTGCACTACTATCCGAGGTTGCTGTGTCTCATAGAGAGGACGAGGGTAGAAAGTTCATGTTTTATGATGATGATGTCAAGAAATTTGAGTTTCTTTTGGCACAAATTCTCTCAACAATCTATACACCATTCATGAATCTTGAGTCTCTCTTCCATGATCGCTCATGTCCACTTGAATATGTAACCAAGGAAAACATGAGAAATCGTACGTTTTTGGTCATCACTACAAAGGAAACTCGGATCACTATCTTCGAAGCTACACATGAGGCTCACATGACAAATTTCCTCACATCAATCACGATGGCTATACCTACTTGTTCAGAGATGAACATGTCTGTCTTCAAAGGATGGAAGCTTTTGGCCTCATTCACAAAAGGACACTACATGTGGGAACAGATGGATGGTACGATAGAGCTACGGAGAAGCACTCATGTCTATCGCATTTACCACTTGGAGGGTAAGCCCCAATCGAGTCATTTCCGTAAGTCTAAAGCAAGCATGACCATGTAGTTTGGCGGCGAGCTAGCAGTGACTCAAGCACGCATCCTTGCCAATACCGAAGAAGATGACTCCTTTATGAGTGGAGCATTTGTGCGTACGTGGCAACTGAATTCCACTGTTCATACAGGCATGGTGATTGACAGTGACGATAGGAAGGTGCTACTGATTGGTGAATGTATGGCATGACTCACATTGCACAGCTTCACAACCACTGTTTACTTAACAATGTTGGACCTCATGGACCCCTTTGATGTTGTGCTACAAAGCGCTTATGTTCTTCACCTTGAAGACGTTACGAATATGTAGTGGATGAAAAACAATCAATCTGTCTCCAATCCCCCAGATGCAGCATCCGGAAGCCCTATCCCAAGACTGCCTCATAGTATTCTAAGGAAAAAGACCGCTGAAGCGGGACTGTGGGTATTTCCTTGCGACCCTAAGGAAACTTGATGATGAGGTGGAGAGTGACGTGCCCTTACAGGTCGCTAAAATCCACTCCGAGTTCTCAGACGTGTTTGAACCTCCACCGGATGGATTGCCACCTAGGCGTGTGGTCGGGCACACCATCTCGTTGGAACAAGGGGCTATGTCCCCCTTTTTGATCGGCATACCATTTAAGTTTAACAGAACGACATGTCAAAACACAATCAAGGAGATCAATCAAGGGCTAGATTGAACCTATTTCATCCCCATTCGGGACCTCCACCTATTTTTGAACAAAAAAGATAGAGGTCTAAGGATGTGTGTAGACTACTGGGAGTTGAACGAACTCTCTGTGAAAACTGATACCCGCTTCCATGCATCGACCGATGGACGTCGGCCGGCAATCCCCCCCCCTCTCCACCACTAGATGCTACCGCGGACATCCATCGCGACAGCCGCGATGGAGGAGTGCATTCAAGCACGACATGCCCGATTTTGCAATGCTTCAGCAACGACATACATCACTGTTTGAGCATGGTGAAAACAGGGGGGCGGATAGGGTTTATTGTTGCCAGACAGGGGTGAATGGAGCTTATGGTTCTGACAGAGGGGTATATGAGGCTTCTTGTTCCAACAGAGGGGCAAATGGGGCTTATTGTTTTAATGGAGGGGTAAATGAGGGTCACGGGTGACAAAATAGGGGGGTAATCAGCATTTTCACTGAATGAATTATTCTGATCCTCAGAATGAGGACAACAAAAAGATGGTGTTCTCTCACGTTGATATGTAACAACTCTGCCACGCATCCGCACGTGTCCACCACGTCCACAACTTCCACATGGTGTACAGTGAAGGTATTGCTAGCAAGGTGCTCTCAAACCGGACGGCTTAGCAACTACACCAAGCGAGAGTTGGCAATTGTTGGTGTTTTTGTGCGCGTAAGCAATTTTTCCTTGAATTTCGCGAGTTCCACATGCACGAAAGTCCGTATCATCACCCCGCTACGTGAGCGACGACGGAAGGATGGAATAGCGACTCGGGAGCTGCTGCGGAGTTGCTATAGCTCCAAGGCTTTAGCAACTCGTAGCAACTCGGTGTCGCCTCGCTAGAAGTTCGCGGGCTCCTTCGCGGTCAACAGTAATTTCAGCTCGAGTTGAGCTTGCATCGCCCCCCTTACGTGGCGAGGGAGGTTGAGTTGTTACGGTGTCAAGGCAGCCATGGTCCCATCGGAATTGGGGCAACTTCAAAGTCTGCCTAGGGAGGTCCCATTTGCGAATTTCAAGGTATTCCGAACATCAGCTCTCCCCAGATAATTCTAGAAAATGGGCCCTTAACCCATGCATTGATTTTGATTTTGATAATATGTTCATGAAGCGGGACGCCATGAGACAAGCCTGTCAGCTAGAGGTCACCAACGTTGGCAAAAGCGCCAAAACAACTTGCAAGGAAAGACGTGGAATCGAAGGATTCCCTTCGATCCCAGTCAATTGATATGAAATTCTAGCCTACGTGGCATGGTTCCCAAAGTTTGGGTAACGTTTCGTTTGCGCAAAAGGCCAAAAAAAAATAGAAACGTTTGTGATGAAGACTCTTATGTAAAAATTAAGTTCTAACTTTGTTAATATAAATCTATAACCGGATCTAAGGCCCATTTACGCTCTTACGATGCACGATTCGCGACACAGGTCAAGGTGTCGTTTGCAAAATGTCTTCCGAACGAATGAGGAAGAGTATCCTTCATCTCCAGAAAGAAAGCTTGGAGAATTGAAGTTCATACCGTGCTGATTAGAACCCTTTCCTTACTAATTGCATAATCATTCTGAACTCATCGTTGGAGAGGGAAAATCATGAATCATAGAAGGATAAAATTACGAGAGGTGCCTGTTTCGACCCCACCTTGGACGCGAGGTCACGCCCGCCTTTTGTTGTTTTTCCTAGATGCTCTACTAGGTCCTCGTGAAGTGGAAACTCTGATTCTGGAAGCGCCATTCTGTCGAATGCTTGTTCGTGATCAATCGTGGCGATGGCGGCAGCCACCCTGACAAAAGTAATAGATTCCGTTCACTAGCGTCTAGGAAAATAGTCGCAAAGAAGGTACTCGGCTGTCCACGCAAATCGTCACACTATTTGTGTGACTGGTAAGTGCGCATGTGGATGTCTAAAAATTCGCTCAGAACCAACACTTCAAGCTCGACGAACAACAAGCGATGCGGACGGATACTAGACGAATGAACCTTGCTTTTCACAGAGATTGGATTTGCATGGACTCCTGGAAAGAAGTATATGGTTGTCATCGTGAATCTAATTGACACAAAGCGAAGTGAGAAAACAGTTCCGTGATGACTGCGTCCTATCCGTTCATGCACGAATTGCGGCTTCGAGCAGTTCCCATATCCATTAAATTCAAAGACAGATACACAATGTCACGGGTCACCTGCGTCGATTTGCTTGAACCTGCTTACCGATCGACATATATGATAGTTCACTACAGGGGTAGCAGCCGACGATATTGATGCGATCTAAACGAGGCATAAACGAGACATCAAAACTCTTCCTCGACATTTCTTCAACATGCGCTAGCGAAACAGGCACCTGCCTTCGTCACGATTTTCGCTCGACAGTCGGGGTGGGTGCGTGGCGCAAACACTGCATCTCGGATATATTCGCCCATCATAGAATAAAGGATAAAACTAGGAAAGATGCCTATTTCGACCCCTCTCTTGACCCGGACTGCCTGCCGTCGGAAGTCGTACCTGGATGATGCCGTCGCACTTCCGGGTTTATCGGAGGGGCCTGTTTTGGGAGCGCCTACCCATGAGATGCCCGTGTGAGTGGGAAAAACGACCATGTTGACAGATATCATATTCACCGTTGCACGCGGCAACAGTGATCGAAACCGACGGATGGGGAAAAAGAAAACCTCGTTGTCGGTTTCCGACACATCTCGCCACATGTTTGACGTTTAAAAAGCTACAAGTGCAAAAAAATGATGCCAAATCAGAAACGAGTTACACGAATAGTAAGCCAATGAAAGTGACCGCATAGTCCGAACGATCCGTTTGTCGTATTTTTCTCGTGGTTAATATATATGGGCAGTGTTCTTCAATAAATTTGAAATGGAGCTAAGTCGACTCAATAATTTTGGCGAGCCTGCACTCTGGACACCAATGTCGCCATCGAATAGCAACCCAGGTACTCTGGCCGTCAGATCGGTACATGCGCTCATTGACACCGACGGTTGCGAGTCCTCAGAAGTATACGGCTCGGTACGAGGCATAAACCAGACATGAAAATCCAAAGTAGTCATTATCTATTAGCCAGTCTGTGAAACAGGCACTTACCCTCGTCGTGATTTGGACACGTCACTTCGCGTCTAGGCGGGGCGCAAACAGCGGAGCTCAGATAAATGGATAAATTGACAAAATAATCCTGGTTGCCTCTCTGTCCCGATACGAGGTGTTGTGCTCCTATTTACATCGAAGATTTGAACCTACCTGGTTCCTGGCCTTCCGGAGACGCAAACCTGGCTGCGGTGGTCGATGTTTTACGCCGACCTGAACGGCTGGAGAGGTTTCTTTGACGCCCCGATAATCCAGGCCGTCAGCGCTCGAGAATACATCAAAATATTTGTTTCCGCGTTACTGGCCTCGCTAGGTTTGCAATAGTGACGATGGTTTGATTTTAGGAGCTGTTTTGTCTTGCATTACCAAAGCTAAAACTCCTGCGTGAACTTAATGCAAAGAAACATTAGAAAACATTGTTTTTCCAATTCCCATGCCGCTCGCAATGTCGCCGTTAGGGCGGCTTACACCGTAGGGCCTTAACGTCAGGTCGGAGTAATCTATTGACCAGATGGACCGGCGGATGAAACGGGCGGTCATCGCTGGCCGTCACATGTTTCGGAAGTAGTTTCTTCGAACAGGAGCTTCCCAGACCTACCTGTCCTCGACGTCGCCGAATNAACTCCGGCAGCCACCTTTCAGGTTTTTTCCGTTACGACGCACGATCTAGCAAAAGAGAAGCCGCAAAAACGTCGGATCGAACTCAACTAGATCGGACCGAGACACCTTCCGACTGGACCATCCCCGTACGAGAGTGACGTTCTATTCAAAAGCTCGATACAAATACACAAAAGGTCGACGCCGCGCGTCCCACCTCTCCCACAGAAGACCAGTTCTGTGTTTCTGATTCGCCCTCTCTTTTGTTTCTTTCTCTCTATCTTGCATTCTTGCGCTCCCAGTGCTTCTCCAATCCCTCACGCTGGTAAGCCCACCTCCTGTTCCCCCTTTTCCTCCACATCCTCCTCCTCCTCCCCACCGCCCCCTCCTTGACCTCTCCCTTGCATACTCCTCCTCTACATCCCTTCCCTCCACATCTTACTCCTTCGCCCCTATGTCCTCCTTCCTCATGCACCACAATCTCGTTCCCCACCTCCTCGCCCTATCCCTTCTCCTCTTTAACACTTGCTCCACGTTTCCCCTCTCATCTTTCTTCGTCCCCTTATCCCCCTCCACATCCCTTACTCCTCCGTCGTCGTCGTCATCGTTGTCGACTTCTCCTCCGTCGTCGTCGTTGTTGTCGTCGCCGTCGTCGCCGCCTTCGCTGCCGTTGCTGCCGTCAGAGTCATCGCCGCCATCGTCATCGTCGTCGCTGTCTTCGACGTCGTCTTCCTCATCATTGTCGTTGACGTCGTCGTCGCTGTCGTCATCGTCATCGTCGTCGTCGCCGTCATCATCGTCATCGTCGTCGCCGCTGTCATCGTCATCATCGTCATCGTCGTTGACGTCGTCGTCGTCATCGTCGTCACCGTTGTCGTCGTTGCCGCTGTCATCGTCATCGTGTTCGTCGCCGCCGTCATCGTCATCGTCGTTGTCGTCATTGTCGATGACGTCGTTGTCGTTGTCGTCGTCGTCAACGTTTTCATCGTCGTCGCCGCTGTCATCATCGTCGTTGACATCGTCTTTGTCGTTGACATCGTCATTCTCAACGTCGTCATCGTCGTCGTTGTCACCATCGTCGTCGTCACCGCTTTCATCGTCATCATTGTCGCCGTTGCCGTCGTTGTCATCGTCATCGTTACCGCCGTCGAATTGTCGTCGTTGTCATCGTCATTATCGTTGACATCGTCATCATCATCATCGTCGTCACCGTCGTCGTCATCGTCCTTCCCGTCCTCTCTCCCTTTACCTCCGCCTATTCCTCCTCCCTCCCTCCCTTCCTCCCTCCCTCCTTTTTATCCCTCCTTTAAGATCTGTGTCCTCCTCATCTTCTCACGTGATGAACATGATTAATTTCAGATGGACTACTTGTCACAACTTTGGAGCTGTGTGACATCAAGTGTTGGTGCATCACAACCGTCAACCATCGAAAATGCGGACAGAGTTGAGGAGTTGGAAGTTTTGGGGAGGGGTCATCATGAAGAGCGAGGGGCTGACAATGTTGATGAGATGAACCACAATGAGGAGGAGGATGTCGAGGAAGTAGAGATGGAGGAAGCGTGTATGGAGGAGGATGAGGGAGAGGAAGAGGGGGTGGAGGAGTTTGAAGAAGTAATCCATGGTGAGCAAGCTTCTCCGGCAACCGGTGAGGAGAGAGAACATGACGATGCATCGGAAGCCGAAAGGAGTGAGGAGAGTGATGGTGGAGTGAGAAGAACACGTCTTCGTCGGTGGCACGTCAAACAACCTGACCCAGCAGCAAGGATTGAGGTACAGAGAGTCCATGTCGGTGCAACATTTAAGGAGAAGGCGGACCTAATTAGCGCAATCCAACAACTTGACGTTTGTTTCAAGAAGACGACTATCGTTCAGAGGTGAGTTCTTTGCCCTTTGACTGCCTTATAACCATATAGGTTGTGGATATGTTTTTGAAATAATTTACGTCTCTAATGTGAATGTATTGCATGAACTTTATCCGTTGTTCATTGTAGGCGAACTAACACGTGCTATCGTGTACATTGTAAGCAGCGTCATGTCAAAGGATGGAAGTACTGTGTCTCAGCCCTCCTTGACAAAGACACCGGTGTGTGGCACGTCACCAAGAGTGACACCACACACATGTGCAAGGGGGGCACCTTGCGCTATCACACAACGCGTCAAAAAGCGTGGTTGGTACAACAACTAGACGAGACGGTGAGAACACGACCTGAACTGAAAGCAAATGCATTACAAGAAATTCTTCGTCGCGAGCATGGCATCAACGTTCCCTTGAGGAATGTGCGCTTGGCTCGTGATAAGATCTTGGGTCGTGATTTGAAAAGCAGCTGCACGGCGTTCCGCAAGTTCCCTGCGCTGATAGGCAAACTCCAAGTTGAAGATCCAGCTGGGTATTATGCCTTGTGGGAGGAGTGTGAGGGGAATGCGGGGAAGACAAGGTTCCATGGTGCTTTCTTTGCTGCCGGTGCATGTCGACAAGCATTTCGAGCATGCAGGTCATGGGTGACCATGGATGGAGCACACACGAAGAACTTATGGCACCAGGTTGTCTTGAGTTGTTTGACCATTGATGCCAATGGGCATACGCTGCCCATTGCATTTGCCGTCGTACAGAAGGAGTGCACGCAATCATGGACCTGGTTCCTTGAATGCGTTGGCCAAGCATTCCCAGACACAGACTCTCACCGGCTTGTTCTCATCTCTGATCGACAGAAAGGGCTCATCAATGCCGTGTCTGCAAAGCTTCCACATGCAGCACATGGGTTCTGCACACAACATCTCAAGGAGAATGTACTATGAAAGGCTGGAGTAGGAAAGAGAAATGTGGTGACCGAGGTGTTTTGGAAAGTAGCTCGTGCAACTTCCGAGGATGGCTACCAGAGAGCTCTCGAAGAACTTGAGGGCATTTCGGCAGAGAGTGCGGCTTTGCTTCGAGCAGTTCCGCCAGAGTGCTACGTGAGTTGTTTCTTCCCCCTCCCAAGGTTTGGACATGATACCTCAAATGTTGCTAAGTCATGGAACCACGCAATCGAGGGCATGAGAGACATGCCTACGCTTGAGCTCTGTATGGGAGTGTATGACTATATCATGGTGAAGTTTAAGGAACGTAGGGACGAGGCATTCTCATGGCGCCGCGAGTTCTTTGAGGGTAACCCAAGGCCCTTGGAGAAGCACCCGGCAAGAGGGCCGGATGCAAAGTGGACAGAGATCTCTCAGCTTGCTGAGGCATTTCAGCCTCGGCTTTCCACCCCTTTGAAGGGGAAAGTTTACTCAAGGGAGCGGAGAGAGGTGGTTGTGGATATAGAGGCGCGATCGTGTGATTGCCTTCAGTTTCAAGACCAGCAGTTTCCATGTGTCCATGCGGCATGCATCATTCTACACAGTGGGCTTGGTTTGCAGCTCACTGACTTCATGGACACTGCCTATACCATGCGATCATGGAGGGAGTGCTACAGAGGGATTGTACCTCCTGTCACATTGCATGACCTTGCCATTTCAGCAACACGCAGCTTTGCTCCAAAAGTGGAGAGGAAGTCAGGGAGGCCAAGGCATAACAAGAGAGAACAACCCATTGAGGCGGCTTCTTTCAGGCCGAAGTGTAGCTTGTGTGGCAATGCAGGCCACAATCGACGAACATGCCCGAGCATCTTTGATCCTGTAGCAGCAGAGTTTGTTTCGACAAATGCTACAACAACCGCACCCGAGGAGCGGGTGTTAACGCCACCCCTTCATCATGAGGGTGGTAGCTTGCATGACACAGTGCACTTATTTCGTGACGTTGCTCGTTTGGCTGAGGACACTGGTATGTGAAGAGGAACTCAGACGCATATTTTGGACGCATGTGGTACTTGATATGTCCCTAGTTCTTGCTCTACTTTTTCATTTTTGTGCTTGCAACACTCATGTGGGTTGAAAAGAAATGAACTTGCACAGAAGTGGAGAAATATGGTAATGTGCTTGAGTTGTACTAAGCTATTATTTGAATTGTTATGCAACATGCGACACACATTTATAACTAGGGTTGTGTAGAAAATATCGAGCAATGGAAGAGAGCACGCTAGATGAAAATTTACAAATATGATGTAAGCATTAGGTCTTTGTCATTCTTACTGGGTAGATCGCAATTGAAAAATTTGTCATTGTGCGTACATTGCCCATGGCCCAATGTCTAAATTTGTTCATTTCAATGTATAAATGAAGGAAACATGTACATATTTCTTCATCTTTGTGTGGTACAGAATGATTATAACTTATCCTGTAGTTTTCTCGGTGAATTTGTGCAATGCCTCTCCCTAAAACAAACTCGGTCATTTTATCAAAGGTTTCCAATTAAAAATTGATTTCATATATATTAAATTAGAATAAATCACCTTTCTCAAAGTGCACTCGTAAGCAGTTGTGGCTCCTTCAACGACTTTCCAACCTATAGCATTGGTGTGAATTTTGTCTTTTTTTACAATAATAATTTGAATAAGAACCTCCCAAATGAATAGAAGAAACATTTAAGGTCTGCAAGAAGTTTTTTGACTGTTTACATCTCTTTGACCTTAGAACCGGGTTGTGCTCCACCCCTTGTACAGGAAGGGGCCCTTTGGTACGTAGGAAAATATAAATGCGTCGCGATACGTCGCACTCCATGAGTGCTCACCTCGAGATGAGAGGTAAGAAATGAACCTCGCTGTTTTTTTCTCCTGAGGATTGCTGCACGACCTCACGTTGACAACTTGCGCATGAATCGCCTTTTGTCCCCTTCCGCATGTCGATCTTTCCCCTCTAAAAGGCATTAACTACGTGTGCCAGCGAGGGTCGCCGCGTCGAAGTCCTGCTGCGCGCATTTAACGTCGCGGTCTTTAGCGCGCGTGGATGCACGTTAGTCTCCGATAGCGCGCGCAGATTATGTCTTCACTGATGCTATTTTCCTCTTCGTCTCGATTTTGGCGAAGGATTCTTGAACGATGATCGACTGAAGAAGGCCGACGTCGTTGACTCCAAGGTGCGTGGCCTGCCGTTCTATCCGACCGCTCTCCTCGGACCATCCGTAGATCGAAAGGAGTCTTTAGCCTTAAACGCGGTTGCTGTGTGGATCCGTTTGCGACGCACAACGAACTGAAACATGTTCATTTATCGCCATGTCGTGGTTGGCCCGGCTGCCCGCTAGCGCCGTTTAGGAAGCCGCCGTCGATGTCGGGTCAGGTGTAGGATCTTTCCACAGTGTACCGGAAAAACAAATCCTTTCAAGCAAATCCTTACGCACAGACGTTGCCTTCCCTGCGGGCTGCAACGTGCCCCATTGTCCGGGCCGGTACGTGCTCCACGCCGTGGACTGCGACGTTGGCCCGTCGCCGTCCACTGCCTCCTCGCCTCGCTGCAGGCCACTCCTCTCCTCTCAGCGGCGCTCTCTTTCGCACGATTCGCCCGTGCACTGAGGTGCGCGAAACAGCGCACCAGTACGACCAGCAGCAGAACGATTCTTTTTGGCTACCCCTGATGTCGACTTCCGCACGCGAGTCTGACCTATCGTACCATATCATCCCTTCGTAATACTCACGCACTTAGGTCGATGGCAGCGAATCGCAAGACCGTTGTAGTCCGACCTCCGTCACCGCCGATGTGCCGCTGGACGTTGTGCCGCAACGAGAACTCGCCATGGCAAGCAAAGCAGGGCTGTCGTAGTGCTCGGGTACTGTGGCTCCATACGACGCGGGGTGACTGCCCTGCTGGAAAATGAGGTTGAACCGCCCCCGCAGAAGACGGTGCGCCCGGCACGATCACGAACCGGCCCTCGGGTGACGGTCTACCTCCGGATGTTGGGCTGCCCATCTACTGGCCAAGGTACGTGACGGTATTCTCTCCGTTCCCATGGAGGTGTGTCCGCTGCTAGTATGACACTGCACAGGTCCAGCACGAGGCTGTACTACTCCGTTTCTCTTCTTTCATTTTCCTCTGCCGTCCCGCACACGTCGCAACCTGTGATGTGTGCCGGGGGAGTCCGCGACTCCGCATGCCGCCATCGGTACGTCCAAGGCTTTTTGGGACGATTCGCGAAGCTTTGAAGTACGTCAGTGCCATTCTCGAATAAAGGATGCTTCTCACGCTCTGCTGTCCAACAACGCATCGTGTCAGGCGAACGCGTCGACGTCAGTTTCGATCTGTTCGGAAGCCCTCTTCCCGCGTCCCATCCTCTGCCGTTCGCGCGGATCCTTCGTTTATGGCACGAAACATCGCAGTCGGATCGTGGGACTCGCTTGTTGCCGGCAGCCCAACAAACAAGCCCGATGATGCTCTCTCCTTGTGCCCCGCTGGGAGTGAAGACGAGCGAACGAGGAGTTGCTGGCGTCCCCTCGTATCCCTTACGACACGTACGTCGCCACGTACGGCTTCGCACGTACGGCACTTGCATCAGTACGGCTATGGGCGTGGCTCGTGCCCACTGCCGTCCCAGCTGAGCGCGGACTCGAGAAGTTGCACAGACCTCGGCTCCACCTTGCTTGGTGGGAGAAACTCCAAGGACAGCCAGCCGCCTCTAGGTGAACCCAACGTCCTCAGACGGCGATATCATCTGTCGTCTTTCCTTCCAGGCCGCAAGTAAAGACGGAGAGCTACAACGGGTCGGGGTGGGCAGCTCAGCCTCCGCTCGTTTCTTTATGCTACACTGTACATCCGAACGCGCATGGAGGGCTAAGCGTGCGCTGGGCTTGCTACATCCTCGAGACATCCTCGAGACTAGTGTCGCCATCTGTCATGCATCCTATCCATTCGGTGCTTATCCGGTGCATGCCACTGCAGCGTACTGGTAGAAGTGGCGTGGTGCTTTGCACTTCGTGTCCCTAAAACAGATGGCGAAGTTAGAAGCTGGAAAACACCCCACAGACAAACTTCTTGGAAACCTGGTGAGGTGCAGTCCCTCTGATTTTCACCTTTTGAAACTTCAAAAATTTACCTAATTGAAACCCTTACAAATGTGTTTGCGTCAGGATGACCGAGTTGGTCTAAGGCGCCAATTTCAGGTATTGCATCGAAAGGGTATGGGTTCGAATCTCAGTTTTGACATTGATTTTGCCTCCGAAGGCCGCTTTCATGTCCCTGTGGTCCGCTCATTCCGATGGGTCCACCCCTTTCCCCCGATCTGTCCCTCCCGTTCTTAGCTGTGGGCGCTGTCACACCGCTACGAACTCAACTTAAAAAAAGTGGCGGGAACGACAAAATATATATCTGACGGCCACGCATCGTCCACTCGACCGCGGTGGTTCTCAGAAGGGCGACATCAACCATTCGATTCCATTTAGGTCTTTCCCGCCACTTTTTTTAAGTTGAGTTCGTGGCGGTGTGACATCGGCCTGTTTCTACCTCATCTCACCGCCACACCCAGCCATCTCCCCCTTTCCTCGGCTGTGATGCTCACCGTTTTCCAACTTGTGTGACCTTCCAGTCGGGTTACAGCTGTCTGCAGGCAGAGAGAGAGGTCGTCTGCTCAGGTTCTTCGTCACTCCCCCGGCCCCCTTAGTAGCCTGTCAGTGCTGTCGTGTAAAGTGCGTCTCTCCCTTCTCAGGGTTTTCATGGCGTGCGTGCACTCCCGCCTCCTTCAGTGGGTCGGTGTGTCTATGTGCTGCCACTGATAGCAGCAGCAGCTGTCAAAGCGACTAGATGTGAATAGCGGGAAAAGAAAACATCTGAGCCGTGCGACTTGTGCTGTGCTCAGAACGCAGCGACACAAACCGGCTGCATGATGTTTCCGCAGACCTTTCCGTAGGCATCACGGCCCACCAGAACGCAACATCACTTGACCTCTTGCATCTGGCGGAAAACGTTGTGATGCTCTCACAGCCCCGAAACATAAGGGTGGAGAGTGCAGTGCAAAAGTGGAGACGCGGGGTATCGATCCCCGTACCTCGCGCATGCGAAGCGCGCGCTCTACCATGTGAGCTACACCCCCACACATCCATCTTTCAGCTAGTAGATTTGAATCAATTAGCGACAAATTGGTGGGTTTGGGCTTTGGCGGGCAAGGATTGGGAGTGAGGGAGGACGGAAGGTGGTCCTGTGAGACAATGAGGGTGGTGTAGGGTAAGGTCAAGAACAGACCTGGCGCGCAGAAGCCGCGGTGAGGGTGGATCAGACACGCGACCTTCAGATCTTCAGTCTGACGCTCTCCCAACTGAGCTATCCCCGCTGTGAAATAACATCACAAAAAAAAACATGGTGTAGTAAGCAGTTAGTGAAGCCCTCAAACCCCCCAGGGTTGAGGGCTTCATGTGGGTTGTCTCGTGTCCTTGAGTGTAGTAAGCACTTAGCGAAGCACTTGGTGAGGGAGCCTGGGGGGGAGGGGG